>WURV02215296.1:0-10752 GCA_011762755.2 Epimenia babai
TACTTGATATACGAAAGCTTGTGTTAATCCTTATACAGTTAGTCAACAAAGTGTTACCTTTGTATTTTCGTATTTACATTTTTGTTGGGGGACATTTTGGTTAGGGGACATTGTGATAAGGGTGCGCTTTGGTAGGGAGGATGTTGTAGTTGTGATATTTTGTAAAGGGGACATTTTGACTGTAAATCCTTAGTTAAATCGCAATGGATAAACAAACGACCTAACACGGTGACACTAGTCCATTAACTTTCTGGTAATCAATATAATAGAAAAGGCATAAATGCATGACATCTAGCTAATTTTTCTAAACAAGTGACAATATTTTACTATTCATCACTTCATTAAACATTTCTGTTGAATACAATATAGTTCCTCAGTTGGCACAGTGCCAAAATAATCGCTTTTACATATTTCTAAGTATAGTATGACTATTATTGCACAAATAAGGTACGACTATTAATTAAATCAAAACGATATTTTTTATTTGTATTGTGCATATTGCTCTGCAATATTCGTGGCTCTAAAAGAAAGCTTTGCTCAGTTTGCAAACCACGATAAATTAATGCCACTGCTGCGTATTTATTCATATTTCACTTTTTGCTCTTCGCAGTTAAGAAAGATTTTACCAACTTAGCGAAGTAATAAATATATTACGTATGACAAAGTGATACAAATTAAACAATAATTGACTTTATGACGATATTTCAATGTTATACTTATAACTATAATAAGTAACATTTCGACAACAACTTTGTTTGCAACTGTCAAGGTTACACGCGAGTCCATACTCACTTGTGGTTTCTGTCGAAGGGAAAACGTAATTTTGTTCCTCATCTCGAGCAACTTGCGTTATGATAGAGGAGCTGTCGCCCATTTAGAAAACGCAGCCCTTCGACTAGACCCGTCGTCCTTGCAGATTGTCTACAAACGTCGCGTGAAAATGTTATTCAAATGAAAAAGCTCCGCAAACTAAGTGAAGGAATCCTTTTCAAAATAAACATGGCCGTCTTGCAAAATTCTTATGAATATTAATTAGATGTGACCTTTGACCTATTTAGATAAATATCTGCGGATTTTTTTTCACTATTGAGTTATGCGAAAATGAAATAGATACAACCACAGTTTTTGAGACACTTTATATTTTCAGCGATGTGTATAATAACTGAATCATTATAATTTTAATTCGATTCATCTGAAGAAAATAGGTCAACAAACAACCAGCCTTTCAGCGTATTATCTCCCCTGTTCTAAGAGGGTGACCCGAACTCTGGCGGGAAAAATGAACAGCGAGGTGCGACAAACTGGTAATTCTAGGGAGAAAAATGTACGATCGGTGTTCATTCTAGTGAATATTTACCCGTACTTGGAAGATTGACACCTTTTACAATGTGCACCTCGTCCAACAAAACTTGACGACAATTCCCGTACAAGATCATTGATTATAAAAGACAAAAAATACGCCGCCAAAGAAAGTCGTCAAGTTCACAACCTATAGATTTAGATAGGACGATAACCTCGGTCCCACTTAAGCTCCCTGATTCAGTCACTGTTTAGAGTCGCTTCCCTCTGAACGTCCACATTTGAGATGACATTGCAATTTCCTTGAAAATCACACAACTTCTCTCCGAACAGACTGAATGCAGTTGTGGTTGTTTCTGTCCAAAGAGATCAAAATCTATTCTATAATACTAAGATCTGATCAAAACGTCTACCAGTTCGTTTTCCGCTCACAAGCAGGCATCTCTAAGATGACCCGGCGGACGTGAAACTCGCAGAAAATCCTTGCCTAAGGTAGCGCCGGAACTAACCATCCTATGTAAACGGTCTTGCTGTCGACCACCTGACCTATAAATGCCTATTTACTTCTGCAGGCTTCCTCCTTGTTAACCACCATGGCGACGCATGATAATGGCCTGTTCAGACTATTTTTTATCCTCGGTAATTTATTTGAATACGTTCACAGACAATTCTTAAGACCAACAAGTGGGTTGACGCCTATATAAACGATACAAATTGTTTTTTGTAACCTGAGACAAAAATATCGATGTGGATTGGATGAAAAGGAAGAATGCGGAAAAGAAAATTAAGGAAGAGAGAAAAAAAATTCATAAGCGAGTTTACGTGGTTTAAACCAACAAATTGATTTTATTTCTGTACCCATGATGCCATGGATACATTATTAATGACTGATGTGTATTCGTCCTTGACCCTAGTGATAGCTCGACCAGTAGCCTACTCGAATGGGTTGGGAAAATGAACAGTAGCTATTTCTGACTACATGAACGTACATAAAGCCTATGTGATATCTCTTAATGTCTGTTTGAAGGCTATAGAATCTGTGATCGAGTCAGCTAACTGAGACTTTCGTGGCCTCGGAAGGACCTCACATTTACTTCAATGATATCTAACCACCGTACCTTTTAATCTAAATATTTTTATCTCGATCATGTTCACTGGACAAATGCGCGTTCACCCACCCTTACGACGACGGAGATCGAGAAAGTTCGATGAAATTTACAAACTGTCAGTATAGCTATCGCAAAACCTCAACGATTTGTTGATCGCGAACCATGGTGAAGATTGAACAAAGGACGCGGGCACAACTATTATCACATTATTCTGTTTGATCTCACCTTTTCAAGGGTGGGGTGGGGGGGGGGAGTGGTTGCGCGCACTTGTTGCTCGCGCGACACAACTCGAAAGTACCGTTCGATAACTTCATATCATTTATAACATTCATGACATTTGATCGAATCTTGATTGATATGAACCATAAACCAGTTGTAACAACGAGTCACATAGGGCAACTCGCGGATTTTCAGTGCTGTGTCGAAAACGTCGCCTTCGAATTCGTGTATTGAAAGTATTATATCGACAACACTAGGCTATATTTAATTTATCTTTTTTTAAACAACAAATTCGTAACGATAGCTTCGTAGAGAAAATAATTATATATGCAATATGGAAGTTGCAACACGAAACAGCACCCCACACACGCCGCAGTAAGTTTCACTGAATAATTTAATAGATTCTAATATAATCAATCAATAATAACATTTTAAGCATCTATAAATAGTTTCTATGATTGCGTAGAAATCGAAACTTGTTAGTTCTGACGACGAGTATGGAACCCAAGTTGTTAATTTTCCCAAATGTTTGTATATATGTATGTATTGATAGGCCGATTCTCACCAAGAGGGAATCGTTGTTTGGGCCAGATTTAGCCCTTTGCAAAACTGGCCTTAGGTATGTTAGATTTTTTGACCTAATTTGCAAAGGGAGCATTAACCGTTAATTGTCGTGGTTATGAATTTCTTTATGTCTTCCTGTTTTGTCGAGGAATTTTGCCATTGAAGAGATTGGCGTCCGATAGATGTCAGTATATAGTTTTTAATAAGAGCAGGGAGGATGGAGTGTCTTGCTCGTTGATGCAGTGGACATGAACCCATATCCCAAATATTTTGTATACGACAATAAAATATACTGTCCCACCTGCCTGGAATGTCTTTAATAGATTTATAACGTATTCGATTTCGATTCAATGTAAAAGGATTGAGGTGTGTAATACCATAATGACGTTGTATTATTTAATCACAGAATCTTTATACATGTCAAGTAGGCCCGCAACCCTAATTATCTCGTAATGCGATAGTAATAGTTATTTTATTACGGTAAAACGTTAACGTGGCATCGAGTCGGTTCGCACACATTAAAAATTTTATCTCGTACATTCGTTTACCGTATGTATCAACAAAGCGAGTGTCAGCACGTCCTAGGGAAGGGCAAGGCTACCGGAGACTTCAAAAAGAAAAGGCCAGGTTTTAGTGCTACTTTATTAATCGTAGTAAATGAAATGAAATATATTTGATTTAAAGTGCACTAATAGCACTGCTGTATCACACGCTCTACATCAATAAATACACCATTTAATTCAATACATTCATGGGCCTAAGCCACGTCAGAAAATAGGACACATATAAACTAGCACTAAAAAACTAATGAGTTTCCTAAACCAATAACTAAAAAGGTTGCACTAATATCCCGGTAAAACGCATAACTGTGTGGTATATCAGCAATTTCCGATATATGCAATATCTAAATATTTTTATATACATCAGAACCCAGTGTTATAAGTAGATTAAGAACACGAAACTATGATTAAAGTTGCTTGATAAAAATACTACTTTATTTGACAGTTGTAAAATGTTACCGCGTTTAACCATTAGCTATTTGATAAATAAATATTTTACTGTAAAAACAAATGAATAACTAGATTTATCAATGAATAATGGTGTTTTATTACACATGTATAGTACTAGACGTCATACACTGTGTTGTAAATGCACAAAATTAGGTCTAGCACAAAATCCCGGATATAAGACTAGCCCGCTTTATATCATAATCACACAAGGTCCCGAGGGTATGATAATAAGGGGGACCCACTGTAGTAAAAAAGCGATGATGATAATTCTTGATAATTTATTAGTTGCTAACTTTGGTAAACGAGTGTGTTTTCGTTGACCTTTAAATTGTCGTATATTAACTGGAAGAGCATTGAAAGGGCCAGGTGCAACGGCGTAGAAGTCACTGTCGCCGAAAGTTATTAACGAATTAATGATGATGGCTGAAGAGAGGTAGAGAGGAGCAATGCCGTGGATGCATTTATAAGTTAATAGAAGGATGTTGAAAGAGACGCGAGATGTGATCGGTAGCCAATGGGACGAGCGAAGAACGGGAGTAATATGAGAGCGAAAATATAATGAGTGAGAAGTCGGGCAGCGCTGTTCTGGTGTTTCTGGAATCGGCAGAGTTCGTATGATGGCTGATTGGGGTGAAGCGAGTTGCAATTATTAGTTGGGATATATGCCTGTAGGAAGTGAGATGTTTGTCAAATATGACTCCGAGGTTACGAACTTCATCTGACGGCTTAATAATTGTATACTTGATGGTTATGGAAATTTCAGGAGAAGTAAAAGGCGAAAATATAAGTAGAAGTTCCGTTTTGTTGGGTTAATTTTTGGTTTATGAATGTCAGTCGTATTACAATATCGCCTCGTTTTACGAGAAATTTTTCAAAAACTTCTTTCACGACAAATAACTCTCAGCATCAAAGCACAAAAACAGTGCTGATTTCTAATATTGGAGGATGCGAGGGATATTCTAGATTCATCCAGATTCGATCTCGTTGCATCTTAAATGAATGGTCGCCCTTCACACCACTGTTGCGTGATGTTAACGAACGGGCGATGACCCATATAGATTTGAGATGTAATATAAAACTTATTAGAGTAACAACAGAACTGCCAGCAATATATATATATATATATATATATTACAGCAAATTATTGCCGCCGCAGTTGTGAGAAGACCTGTGAAGGTTGTATCTCTTCTTCATATGGCCCTACTGTGATGGTAGGTAATTTATAGATCATAAAAAATTTGCCTCCAGTGAGAGTCGAACTCACGACCCCTGGTTTACGAGACCAGTGCTCTAACCTCTGAGCTATAGAGGCTGCAGGCGTCATTGGCGGTTCTAAATTCGCTCATAACTGAGAAAATATAACGCAACAATTTTTGCTATTTCAAGTAATGCCAGACCAAAATTAATTGATTAAAAATATGCCTCCAGTGAGAGTCGAACTCACGACCCCTGGTTTACGAGACCAGTGCTCTAACCACTGAGCTATAGAGGCGATTAGTTGTAGAGTGAATAAATGCTATATGGAAAGCGTTATAGTGGATTTGCCAGGTCCGATTCCACATTTCTACAAAATACCTTTCATCCAGGACTTTGGGGATTCTGTATGAGGTTCATCTTTAAGTGACGACGTACACGTTAAAGTATTAATCAATCTCTAAATTCGATGTATACTACAACGCCGAGTTTCAAATAGCTTCAGTTTAGTAATCTTTTTCAACTGCCGTTTGGATTTTGGCAGTCGATAGATGTTGTGAAATTGATCACACACCGCAAACATAGACGGCATCATGATAAAATCAATAATAGAATATCAAAACAAAGAATTCCAGCAGACTCTGTGCAAATACAACGTGACGTTTGGTTTTTTTATCCTATTGAAACACATTGTAAAAGGAACAAGACATGACTCCAGTGAGAGTCGAACTCACGACCCCTGTTTTTCGAGACCGATGTTTTTAAAATTATTACTTTTTCTAAACGAAAGACTTATAAACATAAACACCACGATATCGGCACAAATCGCAAACGTGAACCAGAACTACGTATGTATAATGAACGCTGTAATGCATAGTAATTCACAATATTACCTACTATTGATCGTAATGCAAGATATTTGAAAAGTTGACAGGTAATATCCGCCTTGCATATGGCCAATGTTGTTACGCTGTTAATTGCGTTATAAAGCTTTGATATGACTTATACCTATTTGGACGAGAAGATATAATTACAGGGGTCTACAAAGGATGAAATATATCCAAAAAGTAAAAAACAACGGGCACAATTTTAACATAGCAATATTAATACATTCTACTGTGTACTGAAGGCAACAGGGGTACAAAAAGTCAGCCTTTCAATATTTATTATTATTGGCTACTATATGTCGAGGGGCGTGGTTTGTGTGACGCGGCCTGCCTTTGTCTGAGCGGGGAAATCCCAATGGAGTTTGAATAGCCTTAATGTTTTCTTTGTCATTTTTTGTTCCAGTATATATTCGGGGCGAGTCACACGCCTACTCGTTGCACCTGATGAAGTATGCTTGTACGCGAAAGTTTGTGTTTACTGATTAACTTCGTCAGTCAATAAGGTTTTACCTTCACTTTTCGTACTATACGCTATTGTTATCACGCAACCCACATATCCTCGGAGAATTCTGAGCATTTTAACACGGGGAAACACGGAGATCTGCGCTTTAGTGTTAGTGTTTAGCGAGTTGCGTTTACCAGGTACTTTTGTCTATACCGGTATTCGAAGCCTCATTCTGAAAATTAAAAATTAACGAAGGAAAAACATAAGAGGCTGAATCATGTCAGCACTTTATAAGAAAACAACTCTGGCTACCTGTCAACACGAAGGATCCCAAATCGCTTGATAGATCACTAAAAAAACTAACTCTATCACTCGATGAATTTTTTGACTGAATAACCGTTAATAAATTAAAAATTAATCCAACGAAAACTGAACTGATCCTCATCTCTTCACCATTCTCTACTACACCTCCTCCAAACATACCCATCACCGTTAAAGACTCAACCGTCAAACCCTCTGACTACGTTTGCAACCTGGGTATAATATTTGACACTCAAAGGCATCTACAATAAGAGATATCCAAAACTCTTCAATCTGGATATACGCATTTACGGAACATTCGATCCATCTCTCGGTATTTGAAACCTGTACTGTGTGATACGTTAGTACGTGCTTTTATCACCAGCAAAATCGACAACTGTCACTCACTCTATGTAAATCTGCCTCCCACTAAACTCTCTAGACTCCAAAAATTACAGAACAGCCCTGCTCGAGTTATCTCCCAACCCTTCCGTTGCTCTCCCATCACTCCAGTTCTCCGCACACTCCACTGGCAACTTGTCGTGTCCCGTATAACCTACCAAATCGTTCTCCACCTTTACAAATGTATCCATGGCAGGGCTCCTTCTTATTTGTCTACGACAATCTCAATCAACACGCCTGTGCCTTCAACCCGCTCGTCTTCCTCCCTCACACTTGCAGACTCTCGGATAAAACGTGTTATTTTGGGGGATCGTGCTTTCTACGTTGCTGCACCCCGCTTATTCAATGCACTCCCAGCCTACATTCGATGATCTACTACTGTCAGCCAACTCAAAATCAATCTCACAGCACGCTTATTTAGCATTGCTTTCACTAAATAGTTCAACAATACTTAATTTATTTCCGCGAATCAACACTTTCATAGAGAGATTGCCTGTTTCTGTTTTCCACTAATTCTTCATATTGATTGCGACTTAGCCTGCATAGGATTTCCCTCTTTCGATATTTGTTCTACTTTCCAACATTATCCCAGTATTATTCAACGGTGTTATCTATTTCATGCTCACCGTAAATGTACATAATTGTATCTGACATTGATCTGTATTACCTGTATACTGCTAGGTGTTAATTTTATATAATTTAGGTAATTACACTATAGTCTTGCATCACTTGGCTATTTAGTTCATGTAAAGTGTGTTTGACTGCTCTGCTTATAAGTACCATTTAAACAAATAAATTTCATTTCATTTCAAAACATAGATCAAGTTAAATACACCGAAAGTTGCAGTATTTACTCATGCAAACTGTGTTTGACGGCAAGCTAATAAATACACTTTATTGAAATATATTTCGTATCTTATTTCATTTCGTTATTTATGAAGTCTCAGTATTTTAAATATGTTAAAAAACAAAAGCGTTGGAGTCGCCAGTGACAGTCGAACTTAGGATCCTTGATTTATGAGAAAAGCGCGCTATCCACTGAGCAACAGCGGGGATAAAAAGGACGCACGCTTTTTATTACTATTCGTGAAAATAATTTTCTATTTCGGCTATTTTTGTCTTTTCTTTGAGTCATTACCTATTGTTTGTCTCATTCCGCCTCGCTTTCGCCACCTACTCCCTTTCCCCCATTCTGACACTCCGATCGTAAGATTAGCTGCATATCTTGTACTTTATTAATAAATCTACAAAAAAAAAACATTTATAGCACAGAAAGTGAACTTAATAAGTATTGAAAGATGTTCTCCAGTCCCAATCTATGCATTTGTTAGTCCTTTGTTACTTCAGAGATTCGACAGGATGCCGTACAGCCACGCTCTAACGCTCGCGACACATTAATAATTATTTAGACGAGAGAATTGTCATACGATTGACTCTAATCTCGACCAGCGATTACAGTATTGACCCTAGCATAATATCATTGTATCGAGTTGTCAGTCATGAGATATGATCGCATTCCCAGAAACAACTCGGAATAGATTGATTTCTTTCTAGGGCACGGTGTACCCTGTGTCAGAATCTGTAAGCCTGCGATCACCGCGAGTGCAGAAAATTATTACGCGGCCAACTGACTTCGTAAACACACCGAGGCGCGCAAAACGATCGATCGGGTGATATAATTAGCCGAGGGTCGTTGTCAATGACTCTCTTTCTCTTGCTCTTTAAGTGCTGGCTGTATGCGGCAGGATTAAGGATTATCTGAATAGACTGAGTGCTCTGTAAGGTGTATGATAAAAGCCTTGCGCCTTGGATAATCTCCGGTCTGAAAGAGGGGGAGACAAAAAGTAAAACGAGGTTTTTAGTGGTGGTACGTTATGGTTATAAATAATAATTAATATTATCAATAGTAGTAGTAAGTAATAATTACATGTCTGTCGCATTTACAATATTACCATATTATAACTTTATGATATTTAGTAATAGCCCAATTTAATATCACATTTTCTCATTATTCAAGCACGACAATCTTGCTCATTTTGTCGTGAAAGGCGTGGTTGAAAAATCAGGAGTAAGTGCGGATTTGTATTTGCACCTTGTCTCATAAAATGCAGTGCTTCTAATCACTATACCATTTTCTCGAAGGAGACAGGGGAATAGGGGAGTGAGAGAGAGAACGAGAGACAGGATGGCGAGAGGAGAGAGGTAGGGAGCTCGAGAGAAAGAGAGAGTAGAACGAACTTTTCGATTGGGAGAATTTCATCATGCATTTCATTACGGAATACCTGAATAAATAAAACAGCATTGAGGAACTGAAAGTTTAATAAATGGTTCAAGTACTGTTTTTCATTTTACTCCCGATAAAACAAAATTAATAATTATAATGGTTTTTCTTTCCAGGCAACCACAAATGATCGATCAGCAAGCCTCCCCATATTTGGAAAAAACGTTAGGAGTTTCAAGTTCATGTTGTTATAATAGTGACAGCACACCAGCAGGAGAACCATGTTCAGAAAAATGGCATGATCGGAATGGTGACAGACTTCCCGAAATAGTAAAAGGGATAGACAGTGGCGCAAGTATTAACAAAAGGAATCCTAAATTAGCTCGGCTGAAAGATATTCTATACGGGTCATTTTCGCTTAAAAGTAGGTTCAACCCAGCGTCTCCGTCTAAAAGCGGGGAAAACTGGGATGGTAGCACAGCTACTAAACACGTTGAAGACCACACTGTGCGTTATGGAACTGATTGGCAGCAGTCTAACTCGTACGATCAGGGAGTTAAGTCCTCTTACCGCGTCAAGAAATTCCAGGCAATGTGCGATGGAAACATCAGACATGAAGATAGCGACGGAACTGATTTCGGCGATTACCGATGTAATCGTGTAGTCGAAAGAGAAAGTGAACGGCCGTCAACGTCAAATAAAATATGTGAATCGTTAGGTTTAAAAAAAATGGTAAATCCGGTAACCGGATACGACCGTAACGTCGAACAATGTATCACATTTGTTCCGCCTAAAGAATCTGCTGGGCTTCCGCAACTTAGTAGATCGCAACGCCATAATCATGTCAGTGGCGGAATGCTGTTTAATGAACGAAATAGTAATTGCCATAGATTATGGAGAAGTAAATTCTCGTTTATAAATGATGACATTATCGATCAATGCCACAAAGACCGCGAATTAATGACCTTTCGAGTAGCGAACCAGTCGCTTTCTATGGGACGTAACTATAACCATGTGCGACCGCATAGATTATCTCCCTTACACGATGTGCGTTTACTGGTCAGTACATTACGGCCTAATGTGGGAGAAAGTGAGAGTGAAT
>WURV02215307.1:0-10752 GCA_011762755.2 Epimenia babai
ACCATCGTAACGATCACTACCATCGTAACGATCACTACCATCGTAACGATCACTACCATCGTAACAATCACTACCATTGTAACGATATCTACCATCGTAACGATCACTACCATCGTAACGATCACTAACATCATAACGATCACTACCATCGTAACGATCACTACCATCGTAACGATCACCACCATCGTAACGATATCTACCATCGTAACGATCACTACCATCGTAACGATCACTAACATCGTAACGATCACTACCATTGTAACGATCACTACCATTGTAACGATCACTACCATCGTAACGATCACTACCATTGTAACGATCACTAACATCATAACGATCACTACCATCGTAAAGATCACTACCATCGTAACGATCACTACCATCGTAACGATATCTACCATCGTAACGATCACTACCATCGTAACGATCACTAACATCATAACGATCACTACCATTGTAACGATCACTGCCATCATAAAGATTACTGCCATCACTATCACCGCCATCACTATCACCACCATCACTATCACCACCTTCCCCATCACCATAGGTCCATCACCATCACTATCATCAAGACACAAAATGAACAACGAATGCTCAACAACAGTGTGTACACTGCACGGTCAGCTCCTACGGCCAATTCTAGTCTGTCATACTGCATCTTGTCTTGTAGGTTTGCCGAGCACATGCGGCTCGCTCATGGAGACCACCATCACTAAAAGCGTTGCCACGGTAACGCAAGTGCACGACTACGGATTGTGTGGTCGAACACCCGCACTTATATTACTTAATGGCTGTGCCGATCATCAGCCAATATGATACATTAAATCAATATCAAGAAAACTTTAGGGAACTGAACTCGAATGATAAAATTTGTCGAGTGATTAAGCATATATTTTTGGTAATGACTCAATCCACATACGTACATGAAACGATTAAACCGTGTAGCAGACGACACGTGTATAATAATCAATGCATTTCATATTCACGTTTTTAGACAGACAGATCGTTGGTTCTGTTTTTAATCTAGCTATTCAATGCATGATGGTACAAGATAAACCCATATTATAGCATGTTAAACCTTAAAAACACAAATTAGTTATTAAATTACAATTGTAACATTTCAAATAGTACAGATTTCTTTTAAATCAATTCTGAATTATTACACAAAATACGCGAATTAATTGAAAATTTAAAATTGAATATCACGCGTTATGAATTATCGCTTATTTCATATAAAACGTAAACAGCAGCTGATGTAAGGCGTGTAGGTCGTATAAAGGTTACCTAGTGTTAAAATGTACAAAAAATTTGGTTGACACACATGATTCTATGGTTACAGCTAATTATACAGTGGTGCAGTGTTGTGTTTCCAATGATTTCCCGTGTGCCTCGTCCGTGGCCAGATTATGGAACATTTAGAAATAACAGCATATGAAGTGAGGAAATATTGAAAGATGGGTTAAGTTTGTTGTGAAATTCTTAGTCTGCATCTATAAACATTATTTGTTTGTCAGTTTGCCATACACGTATGAGCGGGATAGCTCAGTGGGAGAGCGCCGGCCCCCGAACCAGGGGGACAGTTCGAATCCAGGCAATGCCATTGTGTTTTTCCGTTTTATCCTCGGGGAAGGTCCTTTATTCCGATTGCTCCAGTTAACTTAGCCATAAATAAGTACTGAGGAAATTTCTCTGGCAATGTAAATTAATATACACTGGGGAGGTAAATTTGTGAGTGGCTTACCGGTGCCTGTTATAGAGCTGCCAACCCCCTCCCCCCCCCCTCCTGGGAGTCCTCACAAACCGTCATTCGCCAAGCTGCAGCAGCAGCTTTAAAGTATGGGATATAAACGCCTTATTTGCTTTATTTACTTTACTTTTATCTCATTGCTTCATATCGGTGAATTGCTATGACATACCATTCATGGTGTATAGAAATGGTCCAGTTATAATCCATAGATAAGTAATTATGGAGTATATATATCACACATGGTTTTAACGGTTCCAGTTGCAGTTTACAGTAATCAATAAGCTAAAGGTAGACCGTATCAACCAAGGCTCTCAGATGCAATCTTTACAATGAATATTTATAGCAGCTATATTCAGCGCAGATACAATACCACTGACACTCACATATCACCCATCAAAGATGATAGTGTCTGTCCATTTTGGAGACGGGTTTCTTTTGGATGGTAAATGGTACAATATAAATTAGCCGATGGTATTGCATATATTAGCCAATTACAAATAATCCCAATGTATAATCATTGATTATATTGACTATGTGTGCTTAACTAATTCTACTACACTACTGCACTGTTATATTTCTTCTCAATAAACGATATATTGCATTAGTTGTATCGTTACTGTTCCAAGTCTGACTAGTTGAACACTTTATATCAAATTATAACCACAGATGCATGGTGAATTTACCTTTTACCAAAATCCAACAGCTGGTTTGGTACATGACTTATGAACACTAAGTGATGCAGATGTAAATTTGGAACAACATAACGAAACACATTATGTAGATATCTCATAACTACACGATTATACTCACATGAGGAGGAGGTGGGTCTGACAAAACCCTGCCCCCCACCCACCCTTTGAGTGTTTGAAGTAGTAGGATTGACCATTGAGCGAACTAAGTACCCAAAAACCCCTTTGCCAGTCTATACAAATTTGTCTGACACTGTTAATAAACCTTCAACATTGGTGATATCTTACTCCTATAAATGTCGAATATAACTTATATAGTTATATATATCACATTATAGCTATATACCATAACTGACGCACCCATATCTTAACTTTAGCAGCTAAATCTGTTAAATATACAAATTACCACATACCCACATTACATTAGTATGCAACACTTGACAGGTGACTTGCTGAAATAACTACAAAGGAAAATTTTTGAAACACAGTGCTACCCAATGAAAACACAGGACATATGCATCATTAGTAAATTCAATCCCCCGTTAAACTGCCGTAATTGGACACACGATTACATTAGATGGGGATTTAATATTTGATAAAAATTTGCATAATGTGACGACTATATATGGAAAATAAAAATACTTTATTAAATGTTAAATGTTGGGTCCGACTGCGACATTAGAGATTTTCATGGAACATTCATTCGAAAGTCAATGAATAGGTGAGTATATCAAAAAATACTGTATTTATCACATTTAATGATTAAGAAAACCCTACACTGGGTTGTATTCAACTTTTGTGGTAGAAATCTAAAGGAGATGTGTGTGTACGTGTGTGCGAGCGCGTGCAAACGTAATGTTTACTCACTAAAATATCGCAACTTCCTTTGCCTGTAATGTAACAGTTAATCCATTTGCTCTTATTCACTGTAATTATGTTCGTGTTGGGTAATTCAACATGAATGATAGAAAACGATTTTGACAAAGATTTGGTTTTTAAGCCATGCATGGTGGTTGATAAATAACGAGATTAACGCATCGAAGAACCCTTATCTCTAGAGATCGTGGGTGTTGGCTCAATTAGAGACCAGTTTTTTTTCTGTGGAGTTTTTTCATTATATTTGTGGAGACAAGACTTCAAAATCATTTTGGCATATATGGAAAAGTTTTAGATTGGATTGAATCCTATCTCCGCCTTCGATACCAAATGGTCAAAGTCGGTGAAGATATATATCAACTCCAATTTTGCTTCGCCAGGGCGTTCCTCAAGGCTCTGTACTTGGACCTCTACTGTTTACGCTGTATATTCAACCTATTACTGATATTACTTCTCAATACAATCTATGTTATCACCAATACGCCGGTGACACTCAACTTTATATATCTTTGCAATTTAACAATATCAATACTGTTCTAAACACTGTAGCAACGTGTATATCAGAAATTCATAAATGGATGTCATCAAATAAGCTCAAATTGAACAATAGCAAAACAGAACTTGTACATCTGGGTACAAATCAGCAAATGAATAAAATTGACAATATCTCATTGACTGTTAATGACACCATCACCCCAAAACTAAGGTTAGGAACATAGGAGGAGTAATTTTTTACCGTAACTTGTCTATGGAAAGTCATGTAAACTCTGTGACCAAATCTGCGTATTTCTACATCCAAACTATATCCGAAGTGCGGAAATATCTCGATCATCAGACTACAGAAAATTTTGTGCATGCGTATGTTACTTCACGACTTGATAACTGCAACCCACTCCTCTTTGGTATATCCCAGATGGGGCATCAGCGCGGGCATCAGGCAAGGCGAGTGGCTTAGAATCGCCGCTCGCAGCCCTTTGATGTCGCACGAGTACTTGCCGCTCGCGCAGACCACCAAGAGCGCCTTCCAAAAACCTACGCGGCCGCCTTTCGCCACAGAAAGCCCCATGGACGCCAAGAGCTTGGGGGAGCGGCCCGTCGCCACCGCCAGCCGAGCGGCGACGATGGCGGAGCCGTGATATCGCAGCACGCGCTTTACGTGGGCCGCTGCTTGGGGATAACGGCCCCAGCGGGCGAAGGTATGGGCGAGCAGGGAGTGGGTCGTCCAAAGCCGCGGCGCCAAGTGAAGCGCCCGGTTGTATTGGAGCAGCGCTGCGGGCAAATCCCGACGCCCGATGGCTGCAGCATAATAAGCGGGGATATGAGGCTCCGCCGGATGCTGCCTGCGCATGCGGCCAAGCTCCGACAGCAGCGCTTCCTGAGGCGGCAAAAAATCCCCCGTTGCCCGCCGATAGGCCGCACGGGCAGCGTCGGAGGTGCGTACCGGAGGTCTGCGCAGCATAAAGAGGGCCGCGCAGGCCAGGGCGGCGCCGTAAACCACCGTGGGCAGCCGCCAGCGAATGCCCTCCAGCGTGCGCTCCTTCGGCTGCTCGCCGCCGCAAATTCCACCGAAAACGTAGGCCCACACGCCCGCCAAGGCCGTCAGCTCGAGGCCGAAGTCCACCTGATTTTGAATCACCCACGCCAAGAGACCGAAGGCGCAGATATCTCGCTCGATTGACTTGCCCCACCCGCCTTTCCGCCACCAAACCCAGGCGAAAGCCGCAAGCAAGAGCAGTGCGCCCGGCACGCCCCACTCACTGGCCCATTGCAGGACAAGGTTTTCGGGGTGCGTCCAAGTATTGGTGTCGGGAAAGGACTTATGGGCCCAAAAACTACTCTCGAAAGCGCCCCGGCCCACGCCCACCGCCCAGTGCTTTGAAACAAGGTGCAGCACATCGGGGATCAGCTTGATCTTATCAATGTCCTTGGTGCCGAAGTCGTCCCGCATTCGCTGAAACCGAACCAGCGCCATCAAGCCGGTGAGCATCCCCAGCACCGCGCCGGCACTTATGAGCAAGCGACGATTCTCCCCAAGGGCCGAACGCCGGCGAATGGCAACCAGCGCAACCCCCACCAGCAAAGCAAGGGCAGCGCCCCGGGACCCAACTGCCAAAATGCCCAGCGAACAGCTCCCCAGCGCCGCGCCGAGCCAAAAGCGGGTTGGGCGTCGGGTCCGCTGGGAGAGAAAGAGCGCCAGCGCGCAGAAAGCGCCGAAGAGCAGTAGTCCTGCAAAGTGGTTTGGGTTCAGCAAGGGACCGATTCGCCATGCCGGAACCTTGCGGGCGAGTCGGTAGACGCCCAGGTAGCGTGTTGCTCCAATCACACCGTGAGCGTAGGTGAGCACCTGGCTGCCGAGTGCAAGGCCAAGCCCGAGCCCTGCGATGCGACGAAAGCCAACCTTCGCCCGATCCCGAGCTCCCAATGCCGCCAGGGCCCCATATGCGGCCCACTTTAGGGCCTCCAGCATCGTCAGGCGGGGCGTAAGGGTTGCGGGGCAAAAGGCGGGTGGCGACGCAAGGGATTGCCAGATCTGGGCCTTCTCCGGGGCGAGGCTACGCCAGACGCTCAAGGGCAACGGCACCAGCTGAAGCAAACACATGCCCGAGGCCACCACGAAGGGGAAAATCACCCAGGTGCTCGCACGGAAGCGCACACGGCTAAGGGCAAGCACAGCGCCGGTGGCCGATACCAAAGCAAGGGATGCCGCCGTCGGATACCCACCGAGGGCAAGCAGGCCTAGTCCAAGCACAAACCAGCTGAACCTCAGCCTCGAGAGTTGCAACTTGACAGAACGTGAGAATGGCATGAAACGAATGGCTTCGGTGCTAGAGCGGTGAGGGATATTCAGCCTCACCGCTTGCCCCGAGGCACCAGCGGCGGGACGTAGGCCCAATATTGGGAGCCGCGCACAATGCGGTCCTTTTGAATCGGAAGTAAACGGTGAGTTCAACCCTCTCAGCAAAAAAAGCGAAATCGAGCGACGCGGCGCGCAAGAGTGCGGGGTTTACTCCTCAGGATGCGGCGCGGCTGGCCAGCAAACATGGCCTGTTCGTGGTTATCTTCGCCATCATCGCTGGCACCGCGGCCTTCTTCTACGCCCGCCGGCAACCCCGGGTGTATCGGGCCACCACGACCGTCAACTTCGACTTTAGCCCCTCTCGAGCGGCCCTCGGGCAGCGAACGCTGGAGCGCTACGACCCCTACACCGACTACCTGACGAAGCAGGAAACCCTTGAGACTCAGTTTAAGATTATCCGCAGCCGCAGGATTACCACGCAGGTGGCCATCGATACGGGCCTACGCAACGATGCGGACTTTATGCGCTCGGCATTTCCGAATGCGGCCGCAGGCAAAGTTCCTTTGGAGGCCATTGCCATCCGGCTTCAGCAGCGGATTGCCGTCTCCGGTGTGAAGGGAACGAACCTCGCCAAAATCACCTATGAGGATACCAACCCAAAGCGGGCTCAGCGGCTGGTTAGCGCCATCGTGGACACCTACATTCGGCTGTCGAACGAGGACTCTATGAGCTCCTCTACCCAAGCCCTCGAATGGCTTGGCAAGCAGGTAAAGACCCTAAAGGTTGAGCTCAACAAGAGCGAGATGGCGCTGCATACGTTTAAGCTTGAGCGCAACCTGGTGAGCGTCTCCCTTAATGACCAAGCGAATATTCTGAAAGAGCGCATCAACGCCCTCAGTTCCGCCGTAACCCAGGCCCAAATCAAGCATGCGCAGCTTTCAGCCCGCGCGCGCGCAGTGGGCAGAATCACCCGCGCAAATCCCGATCACCTCCCCTCCTCCGTCTTGCTGAGCGATGAAACCCTTACCAACTTGCGGAAGTCGTACTTCGACAAGCGGGCGGAGTTGGCAAAGCTCAAAAACGAAGGCAAGCTGGAAAACCATCCCGACGTGCGCAAAGCCCGTTCGGAGCAGGAAGTGGCCCTGAAAGCCTTCCTGGCCCAGGTTCGCAATTTGCAGCGGGCCGCAGCCAGGGAAGCCGCGATTGTATCCAGCGAAGCAGGCAGCCTGCGGGGAATGCTCAACAAGGCGAAGAAAACCGCCCTGGATTTGAATCTATCGGAAATCGAGTACAACCGGCTTCGGCGGCAATCCACCACCAACGAGCGGCTGTACAAGAACGTCTTCGATCGCATGCGCGAAGTGGACCTCACGCAGTTTTCAAATACGCGCACGGTGAAGGTGGTGGATGCACCCCTCTTGCCCCGTTCCCCCATTCGGCCGCGAGTGCGAACCTTTGCCCTCGGCGGCGTGGCGGCTGGCGTCTTTCTCGGCGTGCTTTTGGGTGTGCTGCGGGAGCTGCTTGACCGCAGCCTCAAGACCCCCACCCAGGCGGAAGCGGAGCTGGGCGTGACAAGCCTGGGACTTTTGCCGAAGTCCGCCGCGCACCTGGCAAATGCGAATAAGAACAAGGGCCGGCGGCGAGGGCGCCGGGGCGCCGATCTTGAGGGCCCCGAGCTGCTTGTGCACTCCCAGCCCACTTGTTCCTTTGCGGAAGCGGCGCGCTCCATCCGTTCCAACATCCTCTTCATGTCGCCGGATAACCCGCCACGCTTTTTGGCGATTACCAGCGCGAGCCCCAAGGAGGGTAAGACCACCTCCGCTGCCACCATCGCTACCACCTTTGCCCAGGCTGGCGAGAAGGTACTGCTGGTGGACCTGGACTTGCGCCGGCCCCGCTTGCATCGGGTGTTTGGAGCCCCTTCCGACTGCGGGCTTACCTCCATCTTGCTGGGACAAGCAGGCGAAGAGGCCATCGTGGACACCCCCGTGCCCAACCTGGACTTCTTGCCCTCAGGCCCCACGCCGCCAAATCCGGCCGAACTCCTAATGAGCGATAAAATGAAGGCCTATATGCAAGAGTTGGGCAAAACCTACGACCGCGTGATCATCGACACGGCGCCCATCAACCCCGTCACAGACACGGTGGTACTTTCCACGTGGGTCGATGGCATTCTCTTCGTCGCGCGGGCGTTCTCCACGAGCGTGGATCAAGCGAAGCACGCGGTGCGCTCTTTGCTGGATGTAAACGCCAATGTGCTCGGCGTGGTGCTCAACGACGTGGACCTTACCCGACACGAATACAAGTATAGCTACTATACCCGGGCCAACAGCACCTACTACGGCCCCGCGACGCCCAGCCCCTCGGACGCCTAAGAGGCCCCATGTTTGGACCCATGCTTGCCCTCGTGATTCTGCCGGGCCTGCTGGCAGCCTTCGTCGCGTGGGGCGCCAGCGAACGCTACCGGCCCTTGCTCCAAGGGGGCCTCTTGGGGGGCTATTTTCTACGCTTGGCGCTGACCTTCATCCTGCGTGAGGTCCCTTTCTTTTCCACCGGCGTGGGCTGGGACGCAAAGTTCTACGAAGCAATGGCCGCCAGAATCGCCGCCATCTGGCACCACCATGGGGTGTTCTTTGTAACAAAGCGGGAGTTGCCACGCCTGCGAGAAGCAGCGCTACCGCCGAACATCTTTGCATTTATCAACTACATCAACGGCAGCCCGTCCCACCTCGGTTGCGCTGCGTTGGTAGCCTTCTGCGCCTGCGCTACGGGGCTTTTGCTCTATCACCTTTCGAAGGATATGGGCGCGCCGGAAAAATCCGCGAGTTGGATTTCCCTGGTGATGCTCTTCAGCCCCGGGTTTCTGTACTACACATCGGATACCTACAAGGACGCCATCGTTTCCGCACTCACGCTGCTAGCGCTCTATAGCGCCATGCGAGTATCTCGAAAGTTTTCGCTGGTCTACGTGGCCCTGGCGGGCGGAAGCATGTTTGCTCTCTGGTATGTGCGCTATTACCTGACCTTTCTCGCTGCCGTACCCTTGGGCGTTGGCTTTTTGGGCGCACGTAGCAAGTCGATCTGGCGTACAGCAGCCGCCACCACCGTGGCGCTTATGGCGGGGCTTGCGGTGCTTAGCCAAACGAACCTGGCCACAGGCGTGGCGGACCAACTTGGCTCGAGCTTCGACCAAGCCACCAATAGCTCCGCTCGGGCATGGAATGCATTGGGGGGCTCCGGCGTGACCTTCGACGACGGAGGCAACCCGTGGGGCGCCATGGGGCCCAAACTGCTCTACACCCTTTTTTCGCCCTTCCCATGGACCAGCGGCTCGGTGGGCCTGCAAATCGGAAAACTCGACGTCATAATTTGGTACGTGGTGTTTGTGCGGGCGGTGTTGGGCGTACGGGTGCTGTGGAAGCGCGACCCCATGGGCCTGCTGATGCTACTTTCCTGCATCGTGCCGCTGACCCTGGCCTATGCCACGACCATGTCCAATATGGGTCTTATCCTCCGCCAGCGGCTGCCCATTGTTATCCTCGTTTGCGCCATAAGTACGTTCTATAAGGCGGACGAAGAGCCGGCAAATGAGCCCCCGGAGGGCGCCGAGGAAGCCGACGAAGCCGCGCACACCGAGGTGGTAGAGCCCACCCACGGCCTTGGCCAGCTTAGTCACTAGCGATGGCCATTTCCCATTCCGCAGAAGCCCCATGACAGCTCCCCCAAAGAGATTGCTCTTTCTTGTAAATACCGACGACTTTTTCGTATCCCATCGGCTAAAGCTTGGGGTGGCCGCGAAAGCCGCCGGCTATGAGGTATTTGTAGCGGCCCACCCCACGGGCGGAGCAGAGGCCATACGGGCTGCCGGGCTAGAAAGCCTGCCATTGCCCATAACCCCCGGGGGAACCAATCCTGCCCAGGAGTTGCAAACCTTGATTGCCATCACCCAGCTGATGCGCAAAATTAAACCAGACGTGGTGCATAACGTCACCATCAAACCCGTCCTCTATGGCTCCCTCTTGCGGCGGGTTCTGGGCAACCTACCCACCATCAACGCCATCAGTGGGTTGGGGTACGTGTTTACGCCGCGGGACCGGCCAAGTCTGCGCCATAGCGCCCTAAAGGCTGGCATCAAGCTGCTCTATCGCGGCGCATTCGGTGGCTCTGGCACCAGGGTTATCTTTCAAAACCGAACCGACCGGGCATTCTTTCTAACAGCGGGCCTTTTGCCAGAATCCCACGCCCGCCTCATCGAGGGCTCTGGGGTAGATTTGGATTACTTTCAGGCCACACCTCTTCCAAGCGGGCCGCTCACGTACTTGCTTCCAGGAAGAATGCTTGGCGATAAGGGCGTACGGGAGTTCGTGGCTGCGGGCAAGCTCGTGCGGAAACAGGTGCCAGAGTGTCGGCTGCTTCTGGTAGGCAGCAACGAGAGCACCAACCCAAGTCGCATAAGCTCCGCTGAAATCCGCAAGTGGGAATCGGAGGGCCTGGTGGAGTGGCTGGGGTATCAGACAGACATGCGCAGCTGGCTGCAACGTTCTCACGTGGTCGTGCTTCCCTCCTATCGCGAAGGCCTTTCATTGGGGCTTATCGAAGCGTGCGCCGCGGGCCGGGCCTGCATCACCAGCGACGTACCG
>WURV02215318.1:0-10751 GCA_011762755.2 Epimenia babai
CCCCGATTGCTGGAGTAAACCCGTCTCTAAAATGGGTAGATGCTCGATATTATCCTTGGCGGGGTGATATGTGAGTAACGAAGGTATTGTATATGCGCTGAACAGCTGCCAAAAACCATTTCATTGTAAACCGCATCTGACGGCATTTATTGGCTAATACTTGCGGTATATAAATGTTGTACTTTACCTTTTTTTACCTTTTTTGCCACATCACATTCACGGATTCCTGGCACATGATCGTCAACATCCAGTATGACACATTTATAAGATAAAATAAGACTATATGTTATTTGTGTCTTATTTATTTCATTACATGTTATTTGCGTCTTTTATTTTTTGTATTGCGTGTTCTTTGTGTCTTTTTTCCGATGTCGTTTATAGATTGCATGGTATTTGTGTGTTCCATTTCTTTTATCGCATTTTGTTTGTGTCTTTGTTTCATATATTACATGTAATTTGTGGCTTTATTTCTTGCATTACATGTTATTTGTGTCTTTATTTTTTGTATTACATGTTATTTGTGTCTTTATTTTTTGTATTATACGTTATTTGTGTCTTTATTTTTTGTATTATATGTTATTTGTGTCTTTATTTTTTGTATTATATGTTATTTGTGTCTATTTCTTGTATTACATTGTTATTTGTATGTATTATTGTATGTATTACATGTTATTTGTGTCTTTATTTCTGATGTCTTTTTTAGATTGCATGGTATTTGTATTTGTGTATTCCATTTCTTTTATTGCATGTTTTTGTGCCTTTATTTCTTATATTGCATGTTATTTGTGTCTTATATTTTGTATTACCTTTTAGTCGTGTATATTGTTTGTTGTATTACATATTAAATTTTACTATCATGCATCACTGTGTGTCATGTGTTCCATATTATTGTCTCTGTAGAGGGGTTATAAATGGATTAAAAAAGGATAAATCCTAGGGGAAATAAACAGACTAAAAACTGAATGATGTTTGAACATTTCAGCTCTTGGCTAACGAAATTGACAGATTTTGTAGACGATATGAATGTAATCGTAAATGATCCCATCAGGGCGTATAGGTTTTTTCTGTGCATTTCTTTCCATCTATTTGTAGACCACGTGATATTTCTGAACCCTTGACAAGTTGTGGTCACCAAAGTCTAATGTTCTCGTAATTACTCTATTAAGTAATCACTCTGGCGTTTTACAAGTTCCTCGGTTTTTTTAGATTTTTAAATTGCCTAGTATGACAAGTATATCCCATAATAGATATAGAATTATCATTAACTCACATTGATTAGGATATTTGGCTTATTCGCGCATTAACCGTCACACCTTATGCACATTATTAGTTTTTTAAGCATGCGCTTACGGAATGACGACCAAAAATACCGCTAGTGTGTATAAACGCGGCGCCGTCGAGCCACGGCGTCAGAAACACGCTTCACTGACTTTCAGCGATTTCGATCGGGGTCGTGTGAAACGATGCACGTCGCTGTTAATTCCAGCCATATGAGAAATATTTTTTAGACGATATGTTATCAGGAAATTTCACAGATCGATATGTTAAATTCAGTCAGGAAATACAACGCCAAATTTAATATGTACAACTTTGTTCACAAATAAGTCTGATCAGATGATCGTATGTGCTTTATATTTTGTACTGTGTGGGGGTGCAGTGTGCACCACGCGTCGATTTTGTCTGTTATTATATTTACCAAGCAACTTAGTTGACTCGGTAGTTTTTATATACATAGTTATGTACCAATAAAAGGACCTCGAATGTCAAATTACTTGAGGGTATATGGGTAGGTAGCCGCGGTAGTCTAATTGATAGTAATTTAGAAGATAAAGGCAACACCTTTTATATAGACTGATCACCTGATGAAGCATAGTGTTTATGCGAAAGCTTGTGATCAATAAACCAATTAGTCTATATAAAAGGTGTTGCCCTTTATCTCCTAAATTACTTGAGGAGAGAGCATGCGTATGGTTAGGCAGTTATGTAGTCAACCGTGTACAAGTCTGTATAAGGTGAACTTTTTGTCGTGTTCTATGTGTTATCGAAATAAATATCTGAAATCTAGGGTCGAATGCATTTTCCGAGGCCATAAAAATGTCGAAAAAATTTCGTATACATCTCGTACTCCCAATACTGTCAAGCACGCACCCACACGCGCACACCGGGCGAACCAAATATTTTCGCTAGCTTGTTCGGATAGGCCTAATATGACCCTTTTCGCAATTATCATGCAACTTAATCGCCTCAGTTACTACTTCACATGTGGACGTTTCGATTATTCTATTGTAACCGTATACTCACTGTCAAAGATACAGATGCGATCGATGAGCGTGTCGACAATACGGTGTATCTGGTGAGGAGGCGGCCTTCCGACGACTTGTAATATATATCGATTGTTATTAGTAACTGCGAACAATTCCATGAAAGTAGGAAGCGGTCCGATTCCGAGCGCGATGAAGCGGATGTTGGACATTCTGGCCTCGTCCGCGAGGTTGGCCACTTGCGATGGATCGGTCATGCGAGAGTCCGTGATGAGCACGGCAATTTTCCCGACCATATCGCGACCGTTGTACAAGAGCATCGTTTGCAGGGAGGTAATGGCGAGGTGGGTATTTACGGAGCTGGCTACCGAAGAAAACGGTAGCGATCGCACCTGGTCGATCAACCCTGTTTTAGTCTCCATTGCCGGATCCAAGTTGATCGTCTGCAGTGTTATACGAAAAATAAAAACGAGACATAGACTAACGAAAATTTATACGCGCTTTCGAATATCAAGTGGATAATATTAAAATAGACTTCATCGCCCACAGTCTGTGCTATTCGTACGGTAATTTAAACGACCACTCCTGCGGTTAGCTGATTCAGCTTGGTGAACGCTTCTATCGACCTTTGATCGGACATCTTCGATGAAACAGCCTACCCACCTATGAATGTTTTTCACGAAAGTCAAACTCCAAAACCTCGTTTATGAATAAATTTATTCACCTCAAAATTGTTTTTTATGAAATACGAGTTCGAAGTTCAATTTCTACTGAATCCTTGTTAATATCAAAGCGTTTAGTAAAATTATCCGGGTGCATGCCGAAATATTTGTCAGTACACGTGTACACAGTATGGCCGTGTACTTCTCGGTACACACCTGTATGACTGGGTAATCGTCAGTATATACCTGTACGACCGTGTATGATAGCGCGGTCGTCTGTACACACCTAAATAACGACCCCGACTCTATTTGTCTTTACACACCTAAATAACGACCCCGACTCTATTTGTCTATACACACCTAAATAACGACCCCGACTCTATTTGTCTGTACACACCTGAATAACGACCCTGACTCTATTTGTCTTCACACATTGTCTTTACACACCTAAATAACGACCCCGACTTTTTATTTGTCTGTACACACCTGTATGACGCCGGTGTCAAACATGATGGCGCCGATTACAAAACCGTCGGTTGGATTCACAGCGAGTCGCTGTATGATGTCTATTGTGATATTCTTGGCCATCTCGAAGTTCACGAAGCTGCTGGTGATGGAGCCATCTAGGAGGAACACCAAGTCCGCTTTCCACATGCAACCTGCGTTAGGAAAGTCCATGATTACGTTACGTAACTCTGCGAAACTATATACACGTGTACACTATGTACTAAAATCGTGGACAAAACGAAGAGGGTAGCCGCGTTAGTCTGGAGTAAAAGATCAAGTATCACACTTTGATATTCATGTTCGAAAGCTTGTGAAATAAAATATATAATCAGTCTATAAGGTGCTGTGACTTTACTCGTTGACTGAAATTTTGTTAATATTATCTTGTCACGAGAAAAATTTGATGCAGTTAATAAACAATCCTACTTGGGGAACATTTATAACATTATAAGTGTCAATAAGAATTCAACTGATGTGTTTACCAATGGTGGGATGGGAATTTGACGAATGCTGCCCTTGTGCTAGTGAGCAGACGACCAACGCGAGTCCGAGGCAAATTCTCAGCCACATTTTCGCGCCAAAACATCTTCCCGCCATTCATTGGTCGTCGTGACTATTCTTTGGAGCGTTCAAAGACACATTGTCACACGCTGAATATCGAATCTACGCAAAGAAGAACACTAATTAATACCAAAAGATTAGATGTTAGGGATATCGACAGTGTGGAATTGTGCAAACAGACTATCAACACACGTTGCATCGTGCATAAAGGGTTTTGGCATGCGCAATAAAGTCTTAAAGGGTGTTAGGCATATTTTGGCGGTGCTTTAAAAAAAACTCAAAATTGACGAAAGTCACAATGCATACACTGTTTGTTGACTTACAGTAAAAAATCCTGTTAGAAAGCGATCGATTACTATGTGCAAGGTGTGAAAGTACTATTCTAAAACTCTTATCGCATTAATGAGATAGTTGCATATAATTTCATGGGCGATTAAAATCAATTTCCGATGTGTATGTGTCAGCAAGTATAACAATTATCTGAAGTGCTGCAAATTAAATCGATCTCATCGTCCATAGTGATTTTAGTGTCAATCAAATCTTCATGTTGTGTTTTGCTTAGTCTTCTTTCACAGTCATCTCCTCAAAACTTTGGTAAGATGAGCAACACGATCATTTTTTCGCGGGCGGCGCCGTATTGTCCTTAATAAGGCTAAGGGCCGCACTAACCACAACCATAGGCCCACGCAACATTTAGGTTTCCAATATTGTATAGGTCTATCAAAAGGGCTTTTTGTCATTTACATCAATTTAATAACACTGGTGATGACGGTCAGTGAGAGTTTGTTATTCCGTTGACTACTAGATTTGTGAAATAATTGCCATCGGGTGTACGAAAGGAGACCGTGAAAAGTGCCTCTATGTATATGTGCGTGCATGCTTCTATCGAGGGAACCCCGTATGTCTATGAGAGTAGGCTACGTGTAGTTGCAAATGTACGAATGAGCAACAAAACTGTGCGTAAGCTTAATATGGTTTCACTGGTGAGAAAATATCTCGATATAATTGAAACCCACAGAGTTTTGGTACACGGTTGACCCTGCATCCTATTGGTTTCTAATGTCAAGAAACAGCCAACTCATGTCGCACACATTGCTGAACCGCGAAAGCAACGTCTGGATAAAGGCTACACCAAGTGGAAGAGACTTTTGCATAGTCAAACTACAAGTACTCAACAGAACCGCTAGTCGACGATGTTAGGGAGACTTTTATGGTAAAAAAATTGTACAGGTATTAGTCTGGCTAGAACGCCTACGGCCTACTGAAATTAGACTCTTCCGGAATTCAGTCTGGATGTTCGGTCACCTCTCCATTTGTGTGTTACTTATAGTTATACTAGTTAACAATTGGGTTATTGTAGTAAAACGTTGTGATACAGGAATAATTCCTAGTTACGAACTGTAGATTAAAGCCCAACATACACTGAGTCTGATCTTCTTCGGGTCATAAAGGTTTACGTAATTATGGCAACACGGTTGTGTCGGAGCTTCATCAATTTGGCATTGCTGTCTGTTGCCACATTACCATCACCTGTCACGGATGTAGTGGGACGTCCGACATTGATAGGCATTTTGAACGAATGACGTAAAAAAGAAATCCTGTGGTGTCAAAATTCAAATGGCTAATCGTTTTAGGATACACAGCTGGTTAATCTCAAGTCTATTGCCGTAGTACTATATATAATATCATACCCATTAGAATATCCGACCGACGACGTATTCAGGAAGTTCTTCAGTGGGACGACTTGACTTCATATATCGTGTAGAAACCAACGTAAAGTAGCTTCGAATGGAAACGAGCGAATTACCTGTCTAATTAGTGTCTTTGAAAAGCTTAATGGCAAACCTATAGAGACCAGTAGAGCGTGACCAACTCAATGCCAGATTGCTAAAACAAAAGGGTCTCGTCACGGTTCTATATATCACATTCTTATATGCCTATTTATACCCGCGTATTCATTGGATGATTCAAAAAAATATCGCTTAATTCAGCAAATAGATTTTTATTGTGGTTAATTAACATACGCTAGTACTGTCATATGCTGCACTTGAGTTGAATTAATAGGCAATGTGTCTACAAAGTCAAAATGCGCTATAAAATGACCATGCCACTATGAATGTCGTAACAAAAGAAAAGTAATGTAATATAATCTAATCTAATCTAATCACACAAGGACCTTCGTAAGACGATCTTGTTGGTGTTGACGATATAGAGTGTATACAGGTCTAACTGCTCGGCTAATATACACTTACAATTTATAATACACTTCATATGCTTTGAACCATTTATTGTAAAACCACCACTATTTTAGCTCCAAGTATAAGTATGAAGTGAAGTGTTATATTGTAGACCAGATTGCATGTCATTCACACCGCCAGTAGAGACGTCTTTATGGGCGGTCAGAGATTTACTGACCTTAATGTCTGTCTCGAGCAGCCTGAAAATCTGAGCAAATATTGCTGTATCCTAGTGTTTATTTGTAATTAAACCGATATATCGGCTCTGTGAAAGGGAAAAGCGATGTTTAGTGCTGCTTTACTTAGGATGCTTAATGCCAGCCGCATTTACAATATGGCCTCAATGAGGGATCAGAGTGGGTTACGTTCCCGTAGGATATTGAGTGTTGCGTCCCTTTGGCGGCCCAACAATTTCAATCATGGCGGCATTGCGTTATGGATTTGCAGACATATATCATATGTATTGCTGATATTTTAAATTTGGATGCATTGCGGTACGAATTAGTAAAACCTGGGGGTAAAAAAGCTGACAGAGAACAAGCTTATGGAAAGGTAGGCTACATAATATAAGCAACTACAATCTAGTTGTCATCTCTTGTATCGTACCGTAGATCAGGATATGTGTACTATTGAATATTACAGTACCCATTCTGGTCGTTTTTGTGAAATTCCACGATAATTACATTGGAAAATCTCATGTAGACAAGTCTAACTCCACCCAATACAGTTTATGTCTGTTGACATTTGGGTCATGACTCATAATTACATACATTACTATGGAACAAATCAGTTTCATATACTGCCATGTCTGCCATACTAAAAAATTCAAAACTATAAATTTTGTTTACAAAATTTTTGTTAAATTATGTTTCAAATCAAAAATGTATATGGTGTGAGGACTATAAATTAGATTGAATATTCTTGTGTAACTCAAATTGGAGTTATAGTAAAGAAACAGGGCGAGTCAAAGAGTTGTAGTGAATGTGCCGGAATACATACCCACGCTTTCATCAAAAATATTGAATGAGTTCTCTTGATGGCCGAAAGTCAATCTCGCGCCACTATGACTAAATATTATCCAGGTGTTTAGATTATGTTTGAGACTTTTTTTTCAGATATCGCCCACAATCTTGAAGGTTTAAAATTAGTTGTATGCCGTCGTAGCTTCATCAAAAAAACTCATTTAGTGCCGTCATATTTACTACTTTGAGTGAGTGAGTAGGCAGCAGGTCCTAGGGTGTGTGCAGGACAAACATAAATTTCCGGTTCAAAGTTATCAATATCGAATACAGCAGGGTTAGGTGTCTGTGTTTTGTTGCCTATGAGTGACCCTACATGTGGTGTAGATACTGACTGCACTGACATCTACGTCCACACCACCACTTTATCCACATGTTTCTATCTCCACTTCACACACGTCTACGTTTGCACTCTGCACGAATACCAAAAGGGAAACGATGACCACACAAGTATGGAACATGTAGATGGCATCGTTAAAACGTAATTGTTAATAAAGAAATACGATGGTATTCACTGGTTTGTAACACAATGGCGGCCGGCACTCGAGTCGTTGAACCGCCGATTATCCGCCCTTGGCGCTGTTAGGTAGGCGAAGACAATTTCAATCCTCATGCAAAATTTTTATGATTGCCCAATCAATCGATCAATGGCGTCGCCTGCTCGAAAATGGTTGTCTACTACGGCCCGCCAGTTATCACTGTTCAGTACCCAGTGCCCGCCTTCGTCGTACGGAAGTCCCGTCTGATCTTTGGTGTTTTTCAGCCATGTGTATCGCTGTCCTATTGGTGAAAATGGGAATACCTTAATCCTTATCAGCACCATTAAGCTACACAAAATGGTTTTCACAAGTATTATACTATACTAATGACCATGAATAGTTTTTTAAATCTTGCATTGCTTTCGGATCGGAGTTTGAACATATTAAGTCTAATAATGACGACTAGCATTCTTTTAGCGATAATACACATAGAGCTTTTGTCCAAATCATCATACACCATGGTAGTAGGTGTGCCTTCACGAACACCAAGTTAACTGTCGACATACCGAGGGTTTTCATCTCGCATTAGGCATTGCATACATATATCGTCCGAGCCGATATTGCATTATGGCAAAGCAATCTGTTTGGCGTCGTCAAAGCGCACGAATAAACTGTTCAAGATACGATTAATTGCAGCGAAATCTCAATCAATCTCAATATATTGCGTCGGTCAACACCGACCTTGGGGCACATAAAGAGAAACGTTACAATTACCTTCTATTCGATTATTAATAGCGTGAGGACGTTCCGTCATGATCGAGCTATAATGGACACGCGCCTGTCACCCTGTTTTATCGCGTCACCTGTTATAGGTGGACAACTGTTTAATTTAGGACAAATTTTCCACCAATAAGCGAAATATGAATCAATTTTGTAGTCAAGCAGGGTCGTTGGAACGGTCATAAATTACCAATTAACTCTCACAAGTCCAGTAAATCTTGAATATTAGCATGCGAGCGAGGGATTTGTAAGTACTTAACACGACCGTAATGACTACATGTACAACAGTCATCATGCATTATGGTCCGTGTAATACGTGGCATTTCTGATCTCAGACCGCTACAGCATAAATTATGACTTATATCTACACGATATTTATATACACTCATTATCAACTATCGCGTATATAGTTCAGTGGGTGACATAATATGGAGGCGGCCTGTAGACGTTTAGAACCAAATGTGTCTGTCGGCGAAGGTCAGGTGTCTCACTGTGTGGTTTTCATTGGCGTTTTCGCCACCATAATGAGAGTTGGATGTACTCCACTGATTAATAACTTGAAAAATATACCGAAACCCGACCCTCGGGGCGATGTCTTGAACTTGCGCCCTGTGGTTTATGAGCCTATTGCCTGAGCCACTCGGCTATCTGCTGTCTTTAGGAGCGAGAAAACTTTGTATACGAACATATTCGAGGCTTGCTTGTATTACTAAGGGGGCATTTCGCTTTCTGATCACAATTAAGATTTGAGTCGCCAATAAATGTTTCAGACACGGTTGAAGTACGATCTTGGTAGGGACGTGTTGCACTGGGATCGCGAACTCAGGGTAATGTCTGTTACTGACACATTTTACTCAAATAGACCCAACGCGTGATAAGTTGTAAAGATTTGATTTATTGACAATATATCGCTCGCGAGTAGAGGGTTCTCAAAAAGCGACTCTAAGCCAAATACTTACAACTCGTAAAAGCATCAAAATACTCTACATCAAATATAGAAGAAACACTTTTCATGTAAACTGCACCTAAATAATATCACAACACGTAGTGCTCTGAACGCACTCTTCGATTTCAAGTAGTCCTACAGTCAATATTAGTACAACGGCATATACATAGTAACAGAGCCACGAGGTGTCAACAAGAAGTAATCAAATTTTGTGCGTGAAACTCATGAACCCACACGCGCTACAACCGACGATAAAATTCACAGAGTTGCCTCCCTTGTATGATGGTGGCAATACGCTGGTAGGATTAGTTTCAAGCAAGTCCATAATATGTCTACGTTGTTCACCTCATAAACTTGAAAAATATAACGCACACAATCAGTGCTGCAGAATAACTAAATAGTGTTATGAAATTTTTATCAGTTGTACTCGCACAAAAACAATGCTGAGTTACTAAAAAGGGTTATTTTTGTTAGTTTTCCGGCATTGCCATTGGACTGTTGGGCTCCATTCGTCTGTATATAGGCTAAACCTGCTTTGAATCCAAATTCAAAACTTGATTCGTTAAAGCTTTTTCGGGTATACGAATTTTATAGACACAGCAGATATACTTTTAATAACCAATGAACAATGATAGCACGGTCGCCATTTACTGTATTTTTCGTTTCATCACGTGATAAAGAAATGTCTACGTGAGAGCTTGTAATCAATAAAATTAGTTATTCTAGGTATATAAAAGCAATTTCCTTCAATTATCATTATACTATAATATTACTTATTACCGCGAACAAACGCGACAGTAGTAGTGTAGGCTCGTTTGGCACCAGTAACTGATGAAAAACGCCACGATTCGCCACCCAGCTGCACTTCAGAACACGCGGATTGTGCAGGGCGGTTTCTCCGCGGGTTTATTGTTTAGTAACAAACAGCAATATCTTAAAACCATGTATGGGTCTAAAATGTGAAGGGAAATAGGTCAGCCATATTGGATATCGCTAACTTATATAAAGCGCCCCCCCGGCGTCGCTCCTGCTCCACCGTATAATACGATGGAATCTAGTGAATTGGCGTTGCAAGTTTATACTGAAATTTACTATATAACCGTGATAGAAAGCGAAAATACGCGAAAATACGAGAAGCTAATGTCCTCGGACCGGTAACTGGTCGTAATGGTATTTGAGGTATTTTTCCTTCAGTATGCACACCACAATAGTCCATTAATGCAATAAGCCCTTTTCGCATTAGATGCATTATGGGATTGCGCTTTACCTGTCCTTAGTAACGGCTACCAAACACACAAA
>WURV02215329.1:0-10751 GCA_011762755.2 Epimenia babai
TTCGGGTATTTTCCCGTCATAACTGCCCCATTTTCTCACATTATCACCATTCCCCGTTGTACTTTCGGGTATTTTCCAGTCGTGACTGCCCCATTTTCTACATGAGGAAGAAAGTCCAGAAGGATCTCGGTGACAAGGACGCGTTGATTCAGCGATTCGGTGACAACACCTGGTGATTCCTGGAGTCACGACTTCAGTCATTATCTGTGATCGGTCCCCAGGCAGCTCCAGCAACAGGGGGTAACTCTCCCACGCAGTTTTCATACGTCGTACTTTACCACCCACCGACTGCGTCAAAATGAGTCACAAACAAAATTGCATCTCGCTCCTTTCAAAAGTGAACCCTGGCTTATAATTGAGTCCTTCCTAAACTATCTCCGATCGTGCAAATGCAGATTTTATCCGTGGGGGGAGGGGGAATATAACGAAAAAATGGAATCCTATGAACATATAAAAAATTTAAAGATCGTAATGGAACTTTTTTTGATAAAACCTCTCGAGTCTGGGTTACCCTTTGCGCAGTGTTGTTAAGAAGGGCTTATACCTTCTGACATGACTGCGTTTGGGATGGGGATCCTCTCTATGACGCTTACTTCCCCCGCTATCTCGTCATGCCATTGTAAATAATCATCATCTGTCACAGACTTAGAGGAGAGCGTGTGACACACATAGGCTGTCTCTAGGCGTTTGGGTCTAGTGGCGTGAATGAATGAGGGGTGACTGTCTGCCGAGACTCGGTGGTTTTCACGGCGCCGGTGTTTTCTCGACCCTTACCCCTGAAGCTGATCCATCTGTTCTGTTAACCACAGACTTGTGCTTTTTAACAGACCCATAAAATGGCCCGGGAAACTGAGGTAATCCAAGTCATAGACATAGAGCCCAAACATAAAAGCTTCTATTCCATAAAACTAAATTTAGTATAAATTTCTCGCACTCCCAAATGTTGATCAATTTCATTCGATAAGCCTGAAGAAGCATATTACATAAATGCGAAAGCTTGTTTACGAATAAATTCAATTAGTCTCAAAAGGTGTTACCTCATTTTCTCTTACTTTACAAGACTAATACGGCTACATTTATTCCATAAAAGTATTCTTCGTCCCGCAACATCCCAAATATTACACGATTTACCTACCGGTAGGTGTTATGTCAGGGTATGTCCCACAATTTTTCGCATGAATTTGGCCCAAATGCAGAAAGAGTCCGCACTCGTATGTTAATTGCAGAAAAATAAAATATCCATTTGATTCATCTGTACTTAACCTATTTGTCTGGCAGACCGTACACTATTAAGATCGTTTTATGTCATTTTGATCCCTGAATAGCCCGCGCTTGTACAATGAATCATATTTGTATGATGTAAATTTAACAGAATTTGTCGAGTGTTTTACTTTACTTACGACGTTACACTTTTTAGCTGTAATCGGTCAATATGTCATAGAGAACTGCGCACGCTATTCTGCCCAAAAAGACCGTGCCCAGTTATCTCGGTGTGCGTGATTTGTGATTGGCTGAAATACCGAGCTTTTTTGAACGACGCGAGACTCCTTGAACGTTCTTTCCTGACATGCCTCCATGACCCGTTTCCTCGATACGCTTCTGCCCCTCGCTTCTCTCACCCGTCTTTCTGATACGCTCCATGACATGCCATTCTGACGCGCCTTCCGTGCTGTACGAGCTATAGCTTTAGCCAGAAGACACGAACATTAAACTAACAGTTCGGTTGACGAGTTTTGCCATAAAAAAAAAACAGCAAAACGCACTAGTCTGCTTAATTTTTAGACCACTTCATTTTTTAATCATGGAAGTTACAATAATCCATTTCATGACTTATCACAGGCCCTGCTAAAACTTATGTAGACCATTATAAGTCTCGATGCGTCGAGGAAAGTCAAACGCTCATTAGCACGACCTTTCGTATAATCATCACCCTGCGTATACTTCATCGGGTGTAATAGTTCGACACCAGTGTACAAACAACAAATCCTTAGGGGTGGATGTGTTGGGCAGATTGTAGACAGTAGTACATCGTACCAAAGTCAAACCCCTGGGTAAACAGTTTTTATGGAAAATAATTTTTCATACCGGAACTGAATTTATATAGCTGATTAATGCTAGCTAAAGATATCTATGTATATCACAGCTATATGACTTAAATCTGCGTTCAGTACACAGTAGAATTTTGTAGTTTACTTAGCAAAGCTCCAAATCGTCAATGGGGGGGGGGGGGTCTTCAGCTCTCGCGAGAGTAGATTTTTGTATTATGATCCTATGGCTGCAGCCGCCCCAGTCTGAGCATAATTAATATAACATAGCGAGATCCATAGTAGAAAACGTAGTTGAGAGAATGGGGCGACTGATGGAGTTGCGTACCTTGTAAGTATTCACAATAATGGAAAGACAACCGCCCACGTCCGAAGTTAAGGGACGCCTCGTCAGCACCGAGCGATAATTGGATCATGCCATCGAATGTGAAGCGCTCTTGCTAGCGCGCAAACGACGAGACGCAAATCGTTGACCCCGAACTGTCGCTCTGAGCACGATCTCGTCCCACTCGGCGTCTGTTAATGGTTGTAATTGTACTTAACGAGCTGGGGACGGGCCGCTGTGCGTGCACGAAATGACGCATTAATCATTCAATGTAGAAACAAACTTGCGCTCTTATACCCTCGGGTACAACACAACTACGCCTTCTGTCGTTGAGTCAGCATTAATTGATCGATTCCGGAAATTACGGCCTCGCTAAGATGTGACAAATGTCACGCTAAAATAACGAGGAATATAAAGTGTGTGTAGATAACACGAAGCGAGAGCCAAATGACGCTCCTATCCTTTCCCAGCAGGGCCTGAAGGCCTAATCGGCTCACCTGGGCGAATGTCCAGATCTGCTATTGTAACCAGACTTTCGTTCGTACGACAGATGCAAACGTTTCTAAAAAAATACTCGAAAATCGCTTCACTCTCGGTATAAGTAGTCGTCTGATCAAGGGGAGGCAATTTCAACCAAAGGTTATGCGCCCCTTATTTAGAGTAGTTTATGACATCAATAAGATTGTCGTGCTGGGTGTATTTGAAAAAAATGTATTGATGAGGGCTATAGTGATATAGTTGAATTATTTAAAGTGGGTCTGAAATAGCAGAATTCGCCATTGACCGGAAAAAAGCAGGGATCTTTATCTAGTGTGAACAGTTTTCATGATACCTGACTCGACAGCGTCTAGGTCAAATGGTTTGAGCCACTCCTTTGCGAGAGGTCAGTGCTTCGAATCGAGGGCACGAAAGAAGTTTATCCCGCTCTTCGCTTCCTATATAGCTTCGTTATATCAGCAAGATTCACGTCCTCGCAATTGTCAAAATGATTTTTATTAGTTATTGTAATATGAGCGCGTGTGTGTTGGATTATATTAAGCGCGACGAAAATAGCAGAAATTGCCTTGGGCAGAACTCCGACTCAAAGATTTGTACCTCGGTCTTGACACATATGGAAAAGGTCATTTCCCTTGCTTGGGTTGGTCAATTCTTTGACATTGTTGACATGCGTCCTTTTCTGTCTTCTTCAGGCTCTCGTTCCCTCAATCTTGCCGGTGACTGATGAATTCTCAATTCCGTTTCCGGGCATTACACGCCAGAACAATGCCGCTTTACGTTTTTTAATCGTATTCATTAGCTATGTTTTACACCAAAAATGCATTTTGTGTCCACGAGACCTTCGTCATCCTCAAGAACCGCAACTCCGCCGGTTCCACCGTTTTATCAACACATTAGATTCGTCCGTCTCGCATCCATATAAACAATAAATAGTAAACAATATCACCTAAATCAAAAATGAGGATTTTGTCGCGAAATTGTTGTTTTGACGACGAGATTATTTTCTGTAATCTATGTTTTATTCTTCAATTTGTTAATATTTTTTCTTAACAGTCCCTTTGAGATATCTTGCCGTCTTGAAACACAATGCTACTAATGAATGGTGGGATAAAACGGTAAAGAATAACGCTCGAGATAGAGTATTTTTCGCCATGTAAAGTTATGTCTAGCCAAATCGGTTCGACGTAAACGGGTCTCTACCGGTCGCCGTAGTTTTGCTTTGGCCGGTTCCTCCCTCTGGAACAACCTCCCGCTTGATATTAGATCCATAACCAAGTTCTGCTACTTTAAGTGCAAATTAAAGTCACACCTATTTTTGTCGGCATGCTCCTAATCGTCTACAGTCTTACACCTTTATTTTCCAAGTTATTCTTGTGGTTGTACACTGCTACATTTAACAAATTTCATCGTTCGTCAGCGATCATTTGTATCTATCCATTTATTTATAGAACGAATTTGTATTTTTATTTACATAATGGATTTTTATTTTTATATTAGCCCTGTTTTAACTATCACATAAAATTTTAAGGTGTTTTGTAATGTTTTTGTAAACCACCTCAGAGCACCAAGCGCGGTTGAGGGGTATAACAATTCTCTAGTTACTTATCCGTTAGATGTAGTTGTTACGGCGAGGGTGTAGATGAAATACCGAGCATTTCTTAACGACGCGTCTGTCTGTGAGTCAGCGAGACAGACTCCATGAACGTTCCTTCCTGACATGCCTCCATGACCCGTCCCCGTGATGCACCTACCTGACTAGTCTCCTTCAACAGTTTGAACCACGTGAATGAGCTACCATTCTTAGACCGCCATCACTGTGAAAACATGGTATGATGTCCGTGGATGGAAATGGTAATAGCTGGGTATGTAAACAGACATCTCACGACGAGCGAACGTCTCGTGGTGTCTGGCTGAGAGCAAAAGAAACGCAGATGAGCACCGCTCGAAGGAACATGCAGTTGGGGAAGCAGTAAACCGGGTAGTGGGAACACTGGACTCGTAATCGGCAGGTCGCGGGTTCGAAACCGCCCACCGGTCGACTTTTTTGCGATGATCCCCATCAAGTTATTTTCCCGGATTGCTGGGGCGAGCATGTCTCTAAAACAGGTCGACGTTTGATATCTTTGACAGGGGCGATATTCGAGTGTCTAAGGTATTGTATATGCGCTGAATAGCTGTCATAAACATTACATTGTAAAATGCATCAGAGAGCCTTTATTGGCTGATGGTTGCGGTCTATACATGTACTTTACCTTTACATGTCTATTCTGGAGATAATTTCACACTTCTCAAAAATAACGTTCTTTCATTGCTCATGCTTATGGCTATTAACCGAACCGCATTGAACACGCTATAAGATTTTATCACACAATCTGTATCACGTCGGTATACTAAATATGGAATTACTCACACAATTGCATAACAAGACGCGATAAAATGATATATATCGGTTTTCCAAACATATTTTCAACCAAAGCATATCACGGTATCTCCCTAACGGAATATTGCGGCCGAGTAATAAAAATAACCAGATCAACGAGTTGAATATGTTTTCAATTTTACGTCCATGTAGGGCGATTTCAATTTGATGAAGATTCGCAATTTTGAACAAAAAGTAACATCACGCACGCAAGAAGCGTTAAAGCGGGAAACAGAATGTTCGAAGGATAGTGCCTTCATACAGTTACCTCTACGTGTGGAGAACACGCTGTTCACGTTGAAACAGGAACGAAAATCTTAAATCGTGGTTCATGCAAATTCTAGGCATGTTGTCCAGAATCTTTCTATTGTACGACGTTCAGCAGTAACACGTTACAAAGGTTGAAGTAGAATTCATTAACTGGATTATGCGATATCTGATGGGTGTATGATAGAGGACCAGTCATCCAGTAAAAATAAGTCATAGTTGTAAGAGGACATATGATGCGGTGGTTGGAGTGTCGAAGTAGAGATCAACGGTTCATGGTTTCTAGAGTGAATTTGATGGCGCTATGGGACTACAGTATAGTTACTGAGGCCGGGCGGGTGTTAGTAGTGTTACTAACACCGTTGTGACTAACGCGCATTTTGTAATATTACCACTCCTAATATCGGTTTCATAATAGTATCGTTGCTGACACCAGTGTTACGACACTATCGTTACTAATACCGATGTTACGATAGTATCGTTAGTGACGTCGACGTTACGACGATATCGTAACTAATATAGATGTCATGATAGTATCGTGGTTGACGCCAGTGTTACGACACTATCGTTACTAATACCGATGTTACGATAGTATCGTTAGTGACGTGGACGTTACGACGATATCGTAACTAATACAGATGTCATGATAGTATCGTTGCTGACGCAAGTGTTACGACAGTTACTTTACGAATGCCGATGTTACGATAGTAACGTTACTGACGTCGATGTCACAATACAATAGTTACTGACAATATTGGGACAATAGTATCGTTAGCGATACTATCGTGCGCGTTATAATAAAAATTTAAAAACTAATATTCGTCCATTCACAAAATTGGATTTTTGTTGCAATATGGCGCATGCAACAAACACGAAGGTTCGGTGTTCACACTAGCGACAAGCACACGCGTGAGATGGAATTGCACGGAAATCATCAAATACATCAAAATTCCAAAGTAAAATGATAATGAACTGAATATTTGAAGATAATTACATATTCCATGTATACAGTATTCACCTAATTAGAACTGCTACGACAGTCTATTTGTAATAATCCATCGTAATCGACTAATCGATTAGGTTAACTGTAAACATACATAAAAGTATTTTCTTCCACAAATTAATTTATAATATAATAGGGCATATCACACTGCATTTTATTAAACAAAATATCACGCAAAAATTAAATAAAACAGCATTTAAATAAATCAAATGAAATTTATGTACGTAATATATCATAGTACAAAATACATTTGTATGTTTTAGATTAAAAATATTTTTTATAATGTCTATACTACAGGTTTCATTGTTCGTTGATTTTGTGATATTGCTAGAGACGATACAATGAACTCGTATGAAGTTTCTTTTGTTCACGCCGGCATGTCTGGTTCGTGCACAGATAAGTACGCAAATTATCTCAAAATTCGTGTCGGTTTTATCGTCGGATTGCGGATAAAAGGCACAGAGCGGGACGTCATTGGAGTATGTGTATCACGTGATGAGTTTGTGGTCAAAAGGGGCTGTCTATAATCCTGTACATACGCAGTAGTATCATTCCAAGTATGAGAGCGACGGAGAGAAGGAGGCTGATAAAAATGAGAACGCAGCTAATTCTACCGTATCGTTCCGCCGTCTTGAATTTACCTTTCTCGCCGTATGAGTACGACTGAAAAAATAACACCAATGTGGAATATTAATCATTGTGAGTGGTAAACAGTGTGTGCGTGTCGTTATAGCATAAATCGTAGCTACTCGTTATTCAGTGGGTAGAGTGGAACTCTAGCAAACGAATAAATAGATTTTCTCGTACATATAAATGTTAAAACAATAAATACACTGACCGTGTACAGTAACGTACCTTTAGAATAAAACACGTTTTATGGAGGAACCTATTCCAGGTTTCCTTGATCACATGATACGGTAAGAGGTATACTCCATTAAACCTAAGAGATTAATAATAAATAATAATAATATGGTTTTTATAGTGCTCCTTAGAATAAGATTATTCTAAGATTAAATAAGAAGGTATATCTGGATAAACTATAAAATATCAAAGCTAGACATAACAATTATAAACTATTTATGTAAAGTATACAATGCAAACCTATTAATGTCCCTGATACGGTGAGAATATTGCTTTAATAATTATTTGTAACATGATTAGGCACGGCGTCTTTAATATCATATTAACTGGTTACTCTAAAACACCTTATCGATTACAAGTTTTCGCGTAAAAACTATGTCTACTTTGTCCGGTTATGACATGTGTTTCTGCAAAAGCTAAGTCATCGTTATAACTGGTGAGTATATATATGTAAGAGGTTACAACTCATTGTGGTAGCCGTGTGGGTCAGTTTAAATATAAGCCAATTAAGTGGTAACACCTTTATGGCTCACTGCGGAGATATAGATCACGAGCTTTCGACTGTTAGAACATTCTTCATCAGGTGAATGTTCTAACATTCGAAAGCGTTTGATGTATATCTCCGCAGTAAGCCATTAAGGTGTTACCACTTAATTTGCTTATATGTAAGAGGTGTCGCCCTAAATCGCTTACATTGCAATCTGCTAGACAAACAGAGTTACTCACCCTTGTATTAAACTCAACATTAAACATTGTTATTGACTTAATAATCATATGCTGAAATGTCAATGAGAGTAGCCATTGTGGTTCTCAGAAGGACTGGATAGAAAGACGCAGAAAAAAACATATAACTCTGATGAGACTCCATATAACCGGTCGGGTGCTCTACCAACCGAGCTACAAGAGCAAAAGCTCTCTCCTCTACATTTAGGTATTTACACCGTTTTAGACAACACACTCGCGCACACACGCTTATATTTTGAGTCCGTATATCATGCTAGCGATATACACAGATATCTGTAACAAGCATGATGAGTTATAAATGGAAAAGCTAATTTTTGTGAGTTAAAATATTAACATAATGTCAACGTAAGGTTTTTCTCTATATCGCCAAAAATATTTACTATGTCCGCAGTATACTGGTCGAATCTGGATTGTATACAATACGTTTTCTCATTTATCCTATTTTTTATTTTATCCAGTTTTAACTTAAGGAATGTTAATAATATAAATGATAATAATACATTTGGTTTTGGAGGCGCCCTAATAACTAGAATGTCTCTAAGGCGCCTATATACATTTCGTGTGATAACTAATTATATTGTATAACACATTAGTAAGTACATAAAAGTAAATCATAGCCTAACACAACAGTTAAATGAAATGAAATAATATGAAATAACTAATTATATTGCATAACACAATAAAAAATACATTTAAGTTAAATCATAGCCTAACACAACCGAGAAGTGAAATGGAATGAACAAAGAATCGGTATGTAGGTAACAATAGAATCATGGGAGAAGCTCTTACCTAAGCACATGGGAAGTGGTACCTGATCTCCATAGACAGTAAGGGTTTAAGGTGCTTTTTGCCCGAAATATGTCCCAGGTTGTTCATTGGCTATACCAGGAAGTGATCCACGGTGGCATGGAGTTAATTACTATACAGTATCTATTTATTTTTTTATTCGTTCATTTTATTCGACAAAAATCGTTTTATTTGAGATATTGCCACAAAATAACCATTAACACAGCATTTTATTACAGGCAATCTAAAGCTTTACTTGAAGTATGGCGTTTGTGATATTTGTATTTGTTAGGGTATTACCGTATATACTCGCCTATAACACGGTTTTTAAAGACAAAATTTTAATGCTTAAAGTCTACCCCTCGTCTTATGGGCGGGTCAATAGAAATAAAAAAATTTTGAGCAGTGCATAATGGTATTGTAAATATTGTAAATATAGTGTATATACAATGTTCAATAAAAAATAAAATCAACACATTTTGCGTTCGTCACAACATAGTACCTTACATAAGGTAAGTTTCCAATCCAAATTATAATGGCGGTCGATCGCCGTGAATGACTGAAGAAGGGGTAGCACCCTCAAACTCCACCCTCGACTTATAGGCGGGTCAAGCGCAAAACCACGATTGCGCCGGCCAAATTGGGGGGGGGGGTCGACTTATAGGCGGATCGACTTATAGGCGAATATATACGGTAATTCTGTGTGCACTAATTTGTAGATTTCTTAAGACAAGTAACATTTGTAGTCAAAATCATAGTTTATATCCCGAGAAGAATGCATAGGGCTATACAAAAGCCGACTTTTCTGACAGAAAACTAATCAGTTATCTGGATATTCAGATTTTATGAAGTCTACACTTTGATCATACATTTTATTTCAGCGATCGGGGATGATAGTCATAGAGTTAAGGGTAAGCCCTGGCTAGGTCATCATCAGGTATAAATGGGAAAGGTGGCTGTGTCCTGTAGTAACAGTTGTAATCTGCCATATAGATTGTATACAACATTGGTTAACAGGAATTTGATCAGGACAAAAGATATGTGAATTATTGCAGATTAGTATAAAATAACTGTATGAATATTCATGTTTGTATGAATGGGCTGGCCACAAGGACTATCATCAGAGCTTTGTAGGCTTTTTGTAGTAACTTGTCTTAATTTTGATGGACAATATTTAATTAATGTGTATTATGCTTTAACCGCTGTGCTTTATCCCAGTTATTAGAAAAGAGTTTGTATCCTTTTTTTATTTTTGTATAATGTTCATATCTGTATTATTGGGACACAGTTTCACATACGAGGGTATACATATGATTTCGTGTGATTCTAATAAATATTTCATCGAATGATTTACAGCGGAAGTCGTAGCAATAAAACATTCAAACCCAGGAAGAACATTCCGGAAGGCAGCCACCAGTTCGATTTGATGAAGAAGGCCGCAGTGACGTTAGGTAGTGGTAACCTGCGATTGGCTGTGATGTTACCGGACGGCGAGGACCTCAACGAATGGGTTGCTGTCAACAGTAAGTATTTATAACTCGAGTTATCACCCTACACTTAACATTTTCACCGTCATATACCGCTGTGTATAGGTTGAGTTTTTACATAATAACTTAGAAGTTTAATATCCATATTAACAGGCATCTTCTCAAATTTAATCACTACGCTATGTCTTCCGGCACCTGATCCACTTATACACAACATGCGATTGGCATTAATTTTGTTGATACAGTCAAACCTGCCCGAACGGCCACCTGTATTAAGCGGGCACCTGTCGTAACGGTCACTTCAAATTCCTTCCGA
>WURV02215340.1:0-10750 GCA_011762755.2 Epimenia babai
ACGAGTGAGTTCACGAGTGAGTTCACGAGTGAGTTCACGAGTGAGTTCACGAGTGAGTTCACGAGTGAGTTCACGAGTGAGTTCACGAGTGAGTTCACGAGTGAGTTCACGAGTGAGTTCACGAGTGAGTTCACGAGTGAGTTCACGAGTGAGTTCACGAGTGAGTTCACGAGTGAGTTCACGAGTGAGTTCATGAGCAGTCATAGTTCATAGTTTGTGTCTACACTCGGTAGTTGATACCTCAACGATTACATTACAGTCTTAGGCTATTGGACTTATCACTTATGTGAGGTTCACTCGTGTGTTGGAACTAATAACCTAATACACTTTCATCAAGTCATTTCTTGTTGTTTATAGTTCATTGCTTGTTGTTTATAGTTCATTGCTTGTTTATAGTTCATTGCTTGTTGTTTATAGTTCATTGCTTGTTGTTTATAATACATTGCTTGTTGTTTATAGTTCATTGCTTGTTGTTTATAGTTCATTCCTTGTTGTTTATAGTCCATTGCTTGTTGTTTATAGTTCATTGCTTGTTGTTTATAGTTCATTGCTTGTTGTTTATAGTTTCATTGCTCGTTGTTTATAGTTTCATTGCTGACATTGTGTGTCTAGGGATTAGCAGTGAAGATTTAGGTACCCGTTTGCTACGTTTTTCGTGATTGACCATGATTTATTGGTTACCTGTGTCACCTTTACTGTTATGATGTCACTACTTATGACACCTGTAAATTGCAGCAGACACCAGACGTGACAGAGAGTCAATATTGTTTTTTTTATTTTAAAATCGATTTGTCTGTGTTTTCACCGAGCATAACGATGACATTACTGAACAAATGAAATACGTTTCATCATGCATTTATACGGTTCCTTGTCAGTAAAACACACTTTATGTCGACACGAGCTGTAAATAGTCTATGCCTCTCGTGTAATTGTTAAATCTTTCGCTAAACTCAACAAAAAATGGAAGCCATTAAATCCAATTTCCACAGCTTTTGACATTATACTGTCATCACAGTGAACAGTGAAACCATTTTATGTATGGATGGCAGCTTGTTGACATTACGATGCAATGAAATGACAGGATATTATGTAAGAAGACAAACAGGTACAGTAGAACATTTGTAGAAAGCAAATATCACCCATTACATGCTCTCCCATTGGTTTACAATGGAAGGTTTATGGCAGCTATTGAGAGGTGATATAATAGCCTCAACACTCCCATATCACTCATCAAATATATCGCATGTATGACAGTCAGGGATAAATGATTTTCTGAAGATCATCATCGCGGAAAAGTCGACTAGCAAACGGGTTCGAACCCGCGACCTTTCGGTTACGATCAAATGCTCCTACATGCCACCATGTGATGTATATATATGAGCTGTTGTAGTTATGCCATGCCAGTGAAACTCTGTCTCGATGTATTGCCTCGATGTATTGCCTCGATAATGTCATCCTTGTTACTACACCCACTATAACAGCCAGCATTAATAGATATCCTACATATCTAATCCATGATCAATCCACAGTTTATTGTTGTTGATGAATCCATTGAGACACTTTCCTCACCGGTTTTAATTCTTTCAATCATTGTGATTTTATACGGTAGATCTGAACATGGCTACCTAGATTGGGGAGGCAGTTAGTCGAGTGGTAGGAACACCAGACTCGTAACTGAAAGGTGGCAGGTTCGAAACCTCCCACCAGTCAACTTATCTGCAGTGATCCTCAGCGAGTCATTTATCCCCGATTGCTGGAGTAAACCTGTCTCCAGAATGGGTCGCTGCTTGATATTATCCTTCGTGGGTGATATACGAGTGTCGAAGGTATTGTGTATGCGCTGAATGGCTGCCAAAATATTTGATTGTAAACCGCATCTGAGAGCCTTTATTGTCTGATACTTGCAGTCAATAAATGTTGTACTTGACCTTTTTACCTCTTAAGATTCAATTTATTCTGTTTTATTTCATGTTTGATGTGAGATGTTTCTAGTAATTAACAGTAAGTCAGCTAATCGTCATCGTAGTTTTCTGTTACTTGCCCTACTTTGTCACTTCACCTAGCACAAAGTTGTCTCACCTTTCACTAAATCAGGACTTAATAGTAGCATCTATACTCTGTACACTGTTTTGTTTACTAGTAATTTTTCTTTACATAGCGCTGATTGCAGGTTTAATTTTAAGGTTTCTTTCATTTATAACTCGCTCTCTCTCTCTGTTCCATTGACTGTGCACATGTATATATCCACTGTATACTGCTAAAGAGTTACCTCCCCTCCCCGTATTTTGTGACTAAACTAAAAGAGGTATATAAACGAACTTGATAATATATACCTGTAGATGTTTCTGAACTAATTACTCTGCTGTGAGTTTTTTCGATTCCGAATGATGAATGATAACAACTATGACAGTTTTATTTACTACAGCAAAACGTATAACCAAATTTGTATATATGCATCCCCTTGCCCATCCGATCATAATGAAGTTTACCAATCATGTATGTATATATGTATTTATAGGAAGGTAATCGTTGTATAGGCCATCCTTGGCCCTGTATAAAGCTAGCCTATTAATGTGGTTAACACGATAATTTGATTAGCCTCACTTAGGGGTGCGGGAAGAACAGCTAGTATAGTACGTATTTCTCAGCGAGCTATCTCCCATCCCCATTGATGTATTCATCTCTTACCTATCTTCCATTAATTTGATGTATTACTCTTCCTTCTACCTCCCTTCTTACATTCCCCATTAATATTACTTATTTTATACAATGCGTTCCAGTTGAACACCTAGCAATCCCTCGCCATCAAATGGAAGTGGACGATCGCTCTCAAAGTTTTAACACACTCGGTGAGACTCATCTATATTTGACTGTTTCCTCTGGGTTTTTCCTGTGTTATTGTGTGTTTTGTTCCTTTTGGTTTCTTTTCCTGTATTGTGTGTTTTGTTCCTATTGGTTTCTTTTCCTGTATTGTGTATTTTGTTCCTATTGGTTTCTTGTCCTGTATTGTGTGTTTTGTTGTTTTGTTCCTATTGGTTTCTTTTCCTGTATTGTGTATTTTGTTCCTATTGGTTTCTATTCCTGTATTGTGTGTTTTGTTCCTATTGGTTTCTTTTCCTGTATTGTGTGTTTTGTTCCTATTGGTTTCTTTTCCTGTATTGTGTGTTTTATTCCTATTGGTTTCTTTTCCTGTATTGTGTGTTTTGCTCCTATTGGTGTCTTTTCCTGCATTATTGTGTGTTTTATTCCTATTGGTTTCTTTTCCTGCATTTTTGTGTGTTTTGCTCCTATTGGTTTCTTTTCCTGTATTGTGTATTTTGCTCCTATTGGTTTCTTTTCCTGCATTATTGTGTGTTTTGTTCCTATTGATTTCTCTTCCTGTGTTATTGTGTGTTTTGTTCCTATTAGTTTCTTTTCCTGCATTATTGTGTGTTTTGGTCCCATTGATTTCTTTTCTTGCGTTACTGTATGTCATTCTCTCGAACCACTGAAACAAGTCAACAAGTCAATTTGTGCCAATATTTCAGACTACCATGCGCTTCAACTCGCCCCACCCACCGACATGTTCGGCAGTTTTAACGCGGGTTCAGCATCCACAATCGCGAGCTCCTTAGACTCTCTGGAGTCCGAAAACTATGACACTGTGATAGTTAATTCATCCGTTTCTGAAAAGTATTCAACTTTAAGTAAATTGTTATCGAACGAGAAAGGCTCGAATGTCATGATCAGCGACTCCACTGATTCTCCTCATATAAAAAGCAACGACACGAATGATGCCTTCAGCAATATCCCGAATTTGAATAAATTGACACCAACTAAAAGCGAGTCTATCGATATAGGCTACGGAGATGAAAGCTTAAAACGAAAAGCGTCGGACGATTTGTGCGAGTATCCGCTTGATTCCAGTTCACCCGAGCACATCATGATCGTCGATGATGTCAAATACATGCAGCAAGATTCTGCTCTCGCTGCTTATGCGTCTATTCGACATTTAGCGATGGCGATGAAGACTTCAGAGAATCAGCAGAGTTATAAGAGAACGTATGCGGACATGGAGAAATCATCTGCTGCGCATTATAATTATGAAATAAATCATAATATGAAGATATCTACCGCATCTGTTATGAGTGACAAAGTATGTCCAGCATCATCTACGCGTATCCTTGACAAGAAAGACTCGCCAACCTTGCCTGTGACGAGCGGTAAACCTAAAAGCATCGAGCATTCACAGACCATGCATGGTTCCTCTAGGTTTTCTGTAAGCACCGTGACTACTGATTCTTGTCCGACTAAGATGGAGACTGACCACTCTGGTGCTTATATTAACATTTCCCAGGCGCAACGGTCTACTACTCATTCCAGAACATCCAGCGAATCATTCCAGAATGACCCACAAAACCAAGACTTACCTGAATTCTTTCCAATCGGTCCTCCTTATTCTTCTCCTGGTGTGAATGTCATGCAGACAATCTTACTGACAAGCTCACAACAACCGGTGAATCCAACAATGTCGTCACAAATTATTACTCAGACAGAAACTTACCCATCATTACCAACAACATCCACACACCAACCAACTTCTATACTGCAATCAAGCCTCCAAACAACCATGTCGACCGATACAATTCACAAGCATCCCGTCAATCAGCAACGAGGCGCAGAGTTCCAACCTCCATTCACTAGTCAAACACAGACATCTTGTATTTTTTCATCACAATCACAAATTGATTATACTAGCATTCCACGACATATACCGTCTTCCATGGCGTTTGTATCAGAACCTGTTTTTATTACAACCATTGCGACTCCTATATGTCAAACATCAGAAATTACTCAATCTCTGCAATCTCAAATGCCTAATTCTGTTGTTGAGTCACAGACAAACCTAACCATTTATACATCAGACCCAAAAGATGTAGTTCATGAATCCCAATCCCAATCTATTCCATCATCTCTTCAGACTAATTTTTTGGTCCCAGCACAAATATCTAACCCGCATTCTGGCAGTGATGCACGGTCTCTTATACAACAAAGTGAACAGTCATCCATTAGACAACTAACAGAAGCCAGTTCCAATCAGGCAGATTATCTTGACATCAAATCGAGTATGGAGGATACGTTTTCTTCACCCGATGCCAAAATATCCTTACCACAACTATCTACCACAAAACAAGATGACAATACCGGCCTTCCTTTCCAAATTTCACAAACAAAATTGCCAGGAATTTCCGAATTTTATTCCTTATCCACAAACGGCAGTACGAACCAACAAAATTTTGACCAACTATACAGCAGCATCCAAAAACTTGACGCACCTGAAACAGCCAGCCTTCCGGAGAATAATGTTACTAATTTGAATTCATCAGTTACTTTGAAGTCATTTGTAAGTGGAGGGGCATTGCATCCGGAATTGGAGAATCACATAGCGTCTGTGTTCCCACCATCAGTCACCGATCAGTATTTCGCTGAACCACCACCCCCAACGTACCAGCCAACACTGCTTGCTTCGGATCAGTTGGAACAAACACATTTTATCACTGAAAATAATAACGCCAGACTTGATATTGGCAGTGCCACGCAGCTTAATACACATCCACGAGATTGTCAGAATGTGCCTGCTTTAATACAGGTTTCTACACCTCCCTATTCTATGATTGTAAATACCCAGACGTATCACAATGCACAGGATGAAAGACAAAACGCTAACACCCAAGGGCTGCCTCATACCCGTCGCTCAACCGATGAGAATTCTCCCCTCTCAAGTCAATCTCCCTTATCAATGGGTGCATTGCCTGTACAAATATTGCCTAATACATTAACACATATGGACGTGGCAATGGCATCGGATGATGGTATGAATAGCACAGCGACTCATGCTGCACCAAAGCCTGTGGATAGTTACAATGAGCCGCAGTTCACGGGTAATGACCCGAATTATAACGCTCAACAAATGACCAATCAAACTCCGTACCAAAACAGTAAGTTCTCTTACACGGACCATGAACGCCAACAGTACGTTCAGCCAATGAGTAAAATCTATTCTCAACCCGACAATGAGCAAAATTTCCAGAAGACTACATCACATGCTGATACAATACAGAAATTATCAGTTCATCCCACCACATTCCAAAATGTAACTGACTCTACCATGCAATCTTATCCAATTACGAAGCTGCCGCCGCCAGTAGGAGCCGTATTAGAGAATTCACAAACTAATATACAACCTAATACTCCCCAGAACCACTCACCACTGATAAATACTTCCCAGAACCACTCTCCACTGACAAATACTTCCCAGAACCACTCACCACTGATAAATACTTCCCAGAATCAGTCGCCTGAAATGAATACTTTGTCGCAATCAGAAAACTTTTCAAATATATCATCGCAAAATGCCATAAAAAATGCCACGCCTCACACGAGTAGTAGCCAGTCTCCACAAGCCTATCAACAACCTTCGCCGCAAACACAGATGGAACTGTCCCCTGCTCAAAATTACAGTGACTCTCCGTCACAATCTGTTACACGAACTCCACCTCAAACATATATACCCCAGCCACAAGCTGCTGAACCATTTATATTACCAACTATGTATTCTCACAATAGTCCAAACATGGACAATTCAACAACTGAAGCACGTAGTGTAAGAAGTGACCTTCCTGAAGATATTGTCGATTTTACAACAATGCATTCATTTCCTTCGCTAAAAGATGCTGGGCAAAGCGTTCATAATGTTTTCGTGAGCCCCACAAATTCAGACTCTAATATTAAATCAAATGACATAAGAGTGGATCAGTCAACATCACCCCCGTATAACCAAGGGTTTTTAGCTGGGCAGAATGAGACTGAAATTCATAATTTGGATAAGAGTCAGCTAGAAAATCCTGCCAAAAACACATTGGATAATTCTCAGCAAACAACGATGGACATGTCACGTAAACAGCAGTTTTATCAGACATCTCACACCAATATGGCGCAGGCTGCACAGTCATTTTACAGTCTGTCACAGCAATCGGTGATTCCTGACACATGTCAGCAGGTGCCACCACAGACTACGGGAGATTCGTTTTGGGGTGAACGCTCGAGTAGCAACCAGGATAGTGATCAGGGTATGTATGGTGTGTAGCTGCTTATTGTTGATTTCTGTGAAATACCTAGCAGTTTATTCTGTCCCTATTATGACAGTGACGATGGCGACAATGATACTAGTATATTGATATTGTCGTTTTTGGACCACTATAATGCACTATGGTTGGTCAAATTTCCAAATATTCTCACATATCTAGGCATTTGAAGGACCTCCATTGGCTGCCTGTTTCTATTAGGTTTTGTCTTTTGTCTTCCAAGCCTTTCATGAGATTGGTCCGACTTATATTAATGATATGATTTCTGTTCACGTACCCCCTCGTCAACTTAGGTCGGCAACTCACTCATTGGCTGCTGTCAGGAGGTGCCGTCTTTCCACTACCAGTAGCCGTTGTTTTCGTTATGCAGGCCCTACTCTCTGGAACAATCTTCCATATGAGATTAGGACTGTTCGTAGTCTTTCTTGTTTTAAGCATCGGCTCAAATCATATCTATTTACATTGCCGTCTTAGCTTGCTCTACTTATTTGTTGTTATGGATCGCCACTTTCGATTATTTCTTTTCTTTTTTTACCGTGAACGGAATATAAATAACCTATTTATTATTATGGATGTGGTGCTCAGTGTTTGTGTCACATCAGTATAACAACATGATTATAACAAGTTACAGTACACAGAGCGTGAATGCAATTCAGACTCAGGGCAGGGTGGGACAGTGGGGACATGTAGGTATGTGGGAAAAGTCTCACAGAGCCTCAATATCAAGAAACAAAAGGCAAAAGTGGAAGACATCTTTTGTGTGCATATTTGCTTATTGGCGAATTTGATTCTATTCCCAAGTCACCACTATATTAAGTAACGGTAACATATTCCTTCTAATATTTAGTTGTTTTTTGTGTTTTTCAGTTGAACAGATACTAAATACCCTTTTAAGTGGCTATACTGCACCGGAGGGAGACAATCTGCAGTCGAGCAACAGACGCCTAACAAGTTCACTTGAGGCTGCCCCTCAGTTGGCTACTGAGCAAATTCAAGTGTCTCAACCACGATTTGTTGATACGGACCAACAGAGTCATCATGATTCGCCTCACGACCAACTCCTCTCCACCGTGCAGATTCCTCCACAGCCTGTTGAGAATATTCCAGATATTCCATCCGACCTACAGATGGTCTCTTCCATTCCAGTAGCATCCCATATGGATTTTGTAATGCCCCAGCATATTTCATCGGATTCAATAATTCAGCAACAAGCATTCAACATTACGGCTCAGCAAACACAGTCTAGTATTCAAATAACATCTCCACAGGTGTCAGATCAAATTATATCAATTTCAAAACCACAGTCGTATTCTAGTGCCACAAATCCACAGCAACAGACAGATATGCAGACGCAACAACGCATAGAGCAAATGGAATCACAGAAACACCCATTCTTAAACATTTCTCATCAACATTTTGCAAGTCAAGAGCAACTAAGTTCGTTGCAAAAATACCACGGGGCAACTTTGCCTCTACAAATTCAAGAAAATATCAAACTTTCCGATTCAAGTATTATGCTGCAGCAACGCCAAGTTGAACAAACACGAGAGGTTCAGAAAGAACTGCCTCTTGAACAAGTCAATAGAAGTCAAAGTGGTAGCTTTCACCATCATGTGAACGATACCGCTGGGTCCTCTGAGTCATTTCACAAGCAATTGTCCCCGCAACTCATCGGTGTCAGTGGGGATATGATTAGTCTTCAGTTAGCTCAGCAACAACTGCAGAAGGCGCAACAGCAGCTTCAGGAACATGAGAAACTTTCACAGGTTCACAGCCAGCAAATCGAGAACCAAAAGATACAGATTCAGCAACAAGCTGATGAACTGCTGCGAGCTCAACAGATGCATACGGAGTCACTACAGCATGCCGAGCAGCTCGTGCAGCAAGCTCAACATACACTCTTGCTGCATCAACAACTGCAGAAACAGCAGAACCTGCTAAGTGATAGTCAACAACAGTTGGGCAATGATGCTCAGCAATCTCTCTTACTTCAACACCAACACATACAACCCAATACAAACCAACAGCTAAATACTGACAACCAGCCAGCAATAATATTTCAGCACCCGCAAGCACAGACAAATACAAGCCAACAACTAAATACTGACAACCAGCCAGCAATAATATTTCAGCACCCGCAAGCACAGACAAATACAAGCCAACAGCTAAATACTGACAACCAGCCAGCAATAATATTTCAGCACCCGCAAGCACAGACAAATACAAGCCAACAGCTAAGTGCTGACAACCAGCAAGCGATTTTATTTCAACACCTGCAGACACAGACCAATACAAACCAACAGCTAAATACTGACAACCAACCAGCAATTCTGTTTCAACTTCATCAAAATTCAGTTGAATCATGTCCCAACCAACAACTAACCTCAGATCAAGTAATGCTGAAGCTACAGCGAGGATATCAAACGGAAGGCCTGCAGATCACCAGTAGTAATAATCCACACACTCTGTTGTTACAGCAACTCAAATCTGACAGTAACCCAATCGGTAATCCAATCAGGACTCCACCTGGTTGCCAAGACTCGGAGCAGACGATGATAATGCAACAACTACAGTCGAATGGAAACCAACAAATAAGTAATGAAGATCAACAAAGCCTTTTGCTGCAGCATCTCAACTCTGATAACCAAGCGAGTTGCCACGAAACACAAGCACCTCTCATACTCCAACAACTTCAACAACAACAACAGCAAAACACTGCTGACACTAAGCAGCAACTGGTGAACGAACATTTTGCCCAACAGCAACTTTTGCAACAGTTGCAAGCCGAACAGTTGAGCCAAACAAAACCAAACTGAGATCAGATTGGAATTTGGCGAGGATATCTGGAATCACCTTTGTTTACGTACTTACTATCTATAGTGCTAAAATATGAAAGTTTATCTGTTCACTAAAGTTAGTACTTTGATACTTTCACAGTTTGAGATGTTTGCTATTTCTCTTCTTTTCTAGTCTTTTTGTGTCGTGTCGTGTATTTATGTGTATATAGCCTGTAATTTAAACAGTCATGCTTAATTGCTATATTTTTTTAATGTGTTCTTTAGTCACATCACCGCACAAAACACAGTTCTCCAGAACGAAGCCCGCTTTGTCTCTGAACCCAATTTGTATATCATCTCAGGATCTTACGATCGGCTCAAGAAATTGATTTGTTTCTCTTCTAATAACAGTATTAAAATGAAATACGTATCGAATCAAGCCTCAGAAATATTCATATCGTAAAGAAACTTTAGTTCAATATTATGGACATTATATCGTAATTATCAACTTCTTGAAATTATGAAATTATACCAACATTGTACAAGGTTGTCATTCAGAAGAATTTAGGCTTTGATTAAATATAATTATATCTCTTACAGTCTTAAAAATATATTAGGTAATGGCCCACGGATGTGATAGTTCACGCTGTAGGATGGTTCACAGGGTGGTATAGTTCACAGTGTGCGATGGTTCATATGGTGGTATAGTTCACGCTGTAGGATGGTTCACAGGGTGGTATAGTTCACAGTGTGCGATGGTTCATATGGTGGTATAGTTCACGCTGTAGGATGGTTCACAGGGTGGTATAGTTCACAGTGTGCGATGGTTCATATGGTGGTATAGTTCAC
>WURV02215351.1:0-10750 GCA_011762755.2 Epimenia babai
TTATCACACGAAATGTATATAGGCGCCTTAGAGACACTAGTTATTAGGGCGCCTCCCAAACAAATGTATTATTATTACTATTATTTATTAGTTAGTATATCCACGCTGAATAGCTTCAATTAGGATTCAGTCATTGTACACTCCACCTGGGAGGCTGTATTTATTATTTAATATTTTTAATTCGTATCATAACATATAGGCTATTTTATTGTTACAACGTGTTCACAGAAGTGGATATATACTTATTGTAATCACTATCCATAGATCTGATACTTAACATTTTTACCTCTCTATAGCGCGTATCTACGGTGGAATCTTTTGGACGGACAAGTTACCATATTTATTTAGAATTGGTGCAACATTTTTTCAGCGTAGAAAAAAATCCAGAGACAAAGAAGATCGGGATAACGTCCATAGTGTTCAAAGTCTCAGCATCTGTGAGTATTAACACGATACTGGCGAGATTGTTTATTTGATATGTATTTAATAAACATAATTTCACATTTGGCAGGACAAGGGTTAACGTGTCCGTAACCGACGTCTGATGTTATACTTGTTGATTTTTGGTGAACTCTAGGATGTTGCGGCTTTGGTGAAGGGCTTTTCATGTTTTTGGCTTCATTCTATATGTATACGTATAGCTTTTGGTAAGTTCGTTCATTGATGCCATTCACTCTATCTCTGGTATATTTTGGAGTAACCCTAAGTTAGGGGGCAGCTGGCGTAGTGGTTAGAGCGTTTGACTTTGAATCCAGGTGTCCCTGGTTCAAATCCCGCTCTAACCAGTATACTAACTGTGGCGTTTTTGGGCCGAAAATGCCTTAAACCCCATTGCCCATGGGGGTCTGGGTAGCCCTTGCAGTGTGGTTCTTTTGGGACTTTTCCCTCAGATGTTTGCTGTGCTTAAGATGCTCTATATATGATCTCTATGTCACTTACCTCCCTGCTATGTCGTCATCTCATTGTAAATAAACATGGACCTATCATAGACTTAGCGGAGTGTGCGACATATGTAGTTCATATGTAGACATTTGGAACCAGTGGCGTGAATGGAAAAAGGTCAATTGTCTGCCAAGACTCGTTTCACACTACGTGTTTTTCCCCCACCCCTTATAAGTGAGGCTAATCAGATTGCCGTGTTAACCACATTAATAAGCTAGCTTAGTAAAGGGCCAAGAATGGCCTATCACCACGATTACTTTGGTAATCAGCCTATAAATCAATACCATACAACCCTAAGTTATATCCAGGAGATTTATGGTTTTTTCTGTATCCGGTGATTTCAGTTTGTTCTATATCTGGAAAATTACATTTGTTCTATCTCTGGTATATTTCGACTGTTGGATTTTAGTTTGTTCTATATCCAAGTTTGTTCTATATCCAGTAGATATCTTTTTGTTTTAATCTGGTATATTTAAACTCATTCAATATCAGAGATTTCAGTTTGTTCTATATCCAGGAGATTGGCATTTTGTTCTATTTGAACTCATTCAATATCCGAGATTTCAGTTTATTCTAGTATATCCAGGAGATTGGAATTTTGTTCTATTTGATCTCATTCAATATCCGAGAGATTTCAATTGGTTCTTTATCCAGGAAATAGGCATTTTGTTCTATTTGAACTCATTCAATATCCGAGATTTCAGTTTGTTCTATATCCAGGAGATTGGCATTTTGTTCTATTTTAACTCATTCAATATCCGAGAGATTTCAGTTTATTCTATATCCAGGAGATTGGAATTTTGTTCTATTTGATCTCATTCAATATCCAAGAGATTTCAATTGGTTCTTTATCCAGGAAATAGGCATTTTGTTCTATTTGAACTCATTCAGTATCCGAGAGATTTCAGTTTGTTCTATATCCCGGAGATTGGCATTTATTCTATCTCTGGTAAACTTGAATTCTTTCAATATCTGCGAGATGTGTTTGTTTTCATAAAACTCAGAACAGCTTTATAAAAATTGTTGACATAACATAACCGTTATTGACCTCGCATAAGCGCTATTGACCTTGGGTAACCACTATTGACCTTGGGTAACCATTGCTGACCTTAGTTTCGTCCAACTGAGTGTTACTTTTGTGTTTAATCCATTTGTGTGCCAAATTGGATCACTGCTGGAGGCTGTTCTGGCTATCGACTTTCGTGATAAAAATCGTAATTTGTTCAATGACACTTGCTTAGCATGATGGCTAAGGGTGTTGAATGTAGCTGAAGACATTTGGATTTAAGATATGGTTTACATTACATGGCAGTCAAATTAGGAAGTCAGAACAAAATTGTAGACAACTTTTACTTTTATTTGAATCATTTGATCTATCGTAAGTACTGTTACCGAATAATTTTTAGTAAAATTTTTAGAAAATACGTTGGAAGTATTACGAATTTGGTAAACGAATGCTCTACTACTACACGTAAAAAGATGATTACGAAGAAATACAAAAACACATTATTCACGAGTAACAAAAATCTACAACTCTCTTGTTCAAATATTCGCTCACATTCACCAGACAATTCGCTCAAATTTGCCCGATTATCCGCTTAAATTCGCCCGATTATCCGCTTAAATTCGCCCGATTATCCGCTCCAATTCGCCCGATTATCCGCTCCAATTCGCCCGATTATCCGCTCCAATTCGCCCGATTATCCGCTCCAATTCGCCCAGTTATCTGCTTAAATTCGCCCGATTATCCACTCCGATTCACCAGATTATCCACTCCGATTCACCAGATTATCCGCTTAAATTCGCCCGATTGTCCGTTTAAATTCGCCCGATTATCCACTCCAATTCGCCCAATTATCCACTCCAACTCGCCCAATTATCCACTCGCCCAATCACGTGCGGTATAAAGCTGTACCAAAAACACATTAAAAAGTAATCACAAATTTAAATACGATACCTAAATACTGGACATGTGATAAGTGACAGGTTGACTCGGTACAATTACCAGTAAAAATTAATGACAATCACAAATAAACACGATCCACAGACAAAATTGGCTAATCGTATATTCGTAAATAGACAGGTAACTACATTAACTCCACATTGTACACTTGCGACTGGAATCAATAATGGACATATATTTAGGATGTTTGAAATAAGTTGTCACAAAAATGTCAAGAATATATGTCAAAAACATGTCAAGAATATATGTCACAATCGACGATGGCTAATATTTCCACCGGCTGAATTAAGGCGGAGATGACGTGGGTGTGCCACTGAGCTGAACATTGTTTAGCAGGGTCGGGAAACTATTGCTATGCCAATGGCCACTTTACACTGCCAACATCAGCTTTATATAAGCTATGGCTGCTTTATAGTGCAAGTGGCCACTTTACATTGCCAAATCAGCTTTATAGAACCAGTGTATAGTTTATAGTGCAAGTGGCCACTTTACATTGCCAAATCAGCTTTATAGAACCAGTGGCTACTTTATAGTGCCAATGGCCACTTTACATTGCCAACATCAGCTTTATATAACCAATGGCTGCTTTATAGTGCAAGTGGCCACTTTACATTGCCAAATCAGCTTTATAGAACCAGTGGCTACTTTATAGTGCCAACGGCCACTTTATACTGCTAACATCAGCTTTATAGAACCAATGGCCACTTTGTAGAGCAGAAGCTCACATTATAGCGCCAACAGCCACTTAACCCTATGGACACTGATGGCTGTGTTTTACATCATTATATAAATAACATTCTCTGACAACAGCCTGGAGAAGGTTAATACAGCCAACGGCCACTTTGAATAAATTAACAATAAACTGACATATGTAGCACGTAATAATATAAATATTATTTGGACTATCACGTGATATGATATATTATATAACACTCTCCAAAATAAGTGGTATCCCATCCGTTAATGAGATATTTTTCAATCAACATTGAGATCCAGCTGTTACATTCTTTATCATGAATTTTGTTTTGACTCCATTATTCCACAGTGAAAGTTTCCCCAATGAATTGCTTTATTTCCTCTAGTACATATTTTATATTGAATCGACATTGAAAAAATCAGTGTTTATGCGCGTGAGATTCTGATTTTGCCATTGAAAATTGAGTTTTGTTTACCCCGCAAATTGAGATGGGCGACATCCAATAAAATATAAATTATTCATGCCCTGGACACGAGACGTAAAACCAAAGGCATAGGTTCGTTGTTTTCTGTTACTGTATAATGAATATGTAAATTGTCTAGAAAATTTAACCCTCGGATGTGTCCTGTTTTATACGCGACTTATAATTAAAACTACCGTAGCCATCAGTGGCGTTGCGCGTGTTAATATCGGCGATATCGATTCAGAAATCGTAGACTCACGACAGAACGGAAATAGTCGCATTCAATTTCAAACATGTTTCACCGAAAACCAACTCAGTGACGAGTTGGTGACAACCGTTACATTAACCCTTACCACACTGACATCTGTACATCACATAACTATACCAATATAATTATGTGACAACAGAGTGCTAAGGGTTAAGTCATATCCAACTGAAATGATTGCAGAGAGATTCACAAGGTAATAATAATAATAATAATAACAAAGGTATATTTAGAGTGCCGTATTATCCCTTGGTCAATAATGACAAGGTAAGACAGTCAAAAAAAGAGTGGGGGAATGAGTGGAGAGTTGAGTGACCAGAAACAAAGATGTTTCTGTGTTTTTTACCAGTATAAATCCCGTGAAAGTAGAAACATTCGCGAATTTTATACATTTCCGCTTAATTCAATCGACCGTTTTCGATTGTATCCGTAATTTTATGTGAATTTTTTTATTTCGATGTTTTCAATATTCGTGAATGTGAACACACGGCAAAAATTCACAAACTAAACCACCACGCTTCAGCTTTTACAGTATTCATGGACCTCTCCGTGCACGTGTCATTAATGACAGAAATGTAAACATTTATGTAACAAACTAATGACGATATATAAAAAAAAATTATACCTTCGTAAGATTAATGGCCAGCAAAGATAAATAGATAAATATGATAAACTCTCCATATGAATGACAATTCACATTACTTATATTCCTATATTTTATAGATAACTTAATGGCCGTAATAAGGGAGATAAACCAATACAAAAAATTTTTCGTATGTGCAGCAATTAGAATCGCAATATATATATATATATATATATATGTATAGGTCGGTGTTTGTGTATATCGTGTATACGCGACATCCTGAGTTGACGATTGACTAGTAGTAGGTTAATGAAATCCCCAAGTAACGGTTAAAAAAAATATCACAACACGGAAATGCGAAGCGCTTTGTATGTACAGTTACAGTCACCGGCGAAGGTGACTAGACGGGAGGGGAAAATGCGTTTTTTGTACGTTTATGGAAAAATAGATTTTTAAAAGCACACCCAATCGAACTAAATTTTTCTAAGTGAGGCTTTATGGTGAAAATAAATATAATGGTAATGGTATAGTTAAAATGCAGTGTATATATATATATATGAGTGGAGTTTTCCGTATAAATATCAACGATATGAAAGTGTAAATTAATTAAATTAATTAGATTCTGGTTGAAATTTTACAAATAAACGAAGAATGAATGGACGATTACGATAATCTCAGGTCACGTGGTCAACGGATCGCCTGATCGCGGTTGTTTCTTGAGGAGTAGCGACGATCAGTTGCAATAAGTTGCCACTCGTATTATCATGTGTTTGTTAACCCTTACCACCCTGACGAGTGTAATGTGATGTAATGTAATATTATATTTATATAGCGCATATTCTGTACAAATTAATAAAAATTCGTTACAATCACATGTGCTTTACAATATTTAACTAAAATCACACAATCAGAGAAAATAATATTGGCAACCATAATCGCGTTATAATCGAATAAAATAAGGTTAAAAAAGTTTTATAATCAGATGTAAACGTGTGAAAGGAAAAATGGCGATAATAAAAATAAAATTACACATAGCAATTACTCCCTGCAGGCTAAGATCAAAAGATGAGTTTTTAGGAGATGCTTAAAGGTTGGGAGATCAGGTGCAGAGCGGAGATTAATAGGTAGAGAGTTTCAAAGAGAGGGACCAACAAAAGAGAACGATTGGCGAGACGTAGAGACGAGGCGTGAGCGGCCCATGTGTACATTACATTACTTTTGCAATAAAATTCTGTGACAACAGAGTGCTAAGGGTTAACACGGTATAATCGAGAATATTTGGTATTCGCTGAGACGACGGTATACGGGCTTTTGTGTAAAACTTGTGACCAAATTCGATAAATTTTGTTATTGGTTGATGATGTCGCTCGGTCATGTACAAAAAAAAAACAATCAAAAACATATTCCACACTTCATATAGACACAACGATAAACACGTTTGAGACTCTATATGGATACATTTATAAACACGTTACAGACTCTTTACTCATATATTCATAAACATGTTTCAGAATCTATATTTATACATTCATAAACATGTTTCGGAATCTATATTTATACATTCATAAACATGTTTCAGACTACATTTATAAAACGTTTCACACTGTATATTGAAACATTTTCAACAATTTTCAGACTTTATATGGATACATTCATAAACACGTTTCACACTCCATATGGATGGATATATTGATAAACACACTCATGTGGAACCTTCATAAACACGCTTCACAATTTATACGGATACATTCGCAAATACATTTTCCACTTTATGTAGATAACTTCGTAAGCATGTTTCCACAAATCATATGAAAACTTTCGTAAACTCATTTCATGGTTCATAGATACATTTATAAACACGTTTCATACTTTAGACGGATATATGGCTACGCACTTCATATGGACAAAGGCATAAACACATTTTTCATGACCTAGATATACGGGTCGTTGCATTAACCATAGCCTATTATTTCTAAAACATATTTCAGTCTGTGAAGACGCGGTAGATTAGCTCACACTTATATTCAGACGCAACCGACGCATTATCGTATTCACCCGAATATAAGACAACTTGTACAATAGCAATTGACATTCCTGAAGTATACGGGTCGTCTTATAATAGGGGTCATTTTATAATTGGGGTCTTCTCATAATCGGGGTCTTCTCATAATCGGGGTCGTCTTATAATCGGGGTCGTCTTATAATCGGGGTCGTCTTATAATCGGGGGTCGTCTTATAATCGGGGGTCATCTTATAATCGGGGTCGTCTTATAATCGGGGTCGTCTTGTAATCGGGGTCGTCTTATAATCGGGGTCGTCTTATAATCAGGGTCGTCCCATAATCGGGGTCGTCTCATAATCGGGGTTGTATTATAATCGAGGTGGTCTTATAATCGGGGTCGTCTTATAATCAGGGTCGTATTATAATCGAGGTGGTCTTATAATCGGGGTCGTCCTATACACAAAAATTAAAATTCAATGTCTTGGGTGTTTATCTGAATCATCAATAATGACGGGTATATGATTTTGACCTTTGAAACAATTAGGGAATGTCTACGTTACTATTTTAACCAGTGGGTTTGCTGTCAAATCTACTTAAGTCATAATGGTCGTAATCGAATGGAATGTGGGGGGGGGGGCGATAAATCATTGTTTTAGTGGCAACATCCACTATCGACACATTAAGTTTTGAATGGTTCGCAGTTATCTCCCTTAAATGATTTCCTCTTACCAGAGAAATGTCAATATTGAATAATCGTCACCGAGTTGCTGGAACTTTCTTTGGATGGGCATTTGCGTATATAAATCGCCGATTGCAAATTTTAGTGACATCAACGGTATAAGACACTGGTCTTTTTGTGATTTTGGCATCCCCAATTTATTTTTTTTTTTTTGGGGGGGGGGTGTCTTATATTCGGGCGAATGTGGTACATGTGCAAAAAAAGACAATAATCGCGCCACGGGACTCGACTAGACGGTTGCGTACGCGTTCTTCTGTTTATTTAATTTCTTGACGACGTATTTCTGCGACGCAATACGAGCGTACCGGTGCATCAGTACGGGGGGCGGGCGGTCGCCGATCAACGACTCGAACTGCTGCGCCGCGTTCGTCGGCGCGGGCGTCTCCGACATCTTCCTCAACAGGCAGCTCGATATGGCCGATTTGAGGCGCAACTCGTACTTCAGGCTGCTCTGCGTGAAGCGCATCAGCCAGAGCCACGCGGCGATGATCAGGTGTAACGGGGCGAGGACGATCAGGACGGGACCCTCGATAAAAAGCTGCGCCCACACGTGCGCGATTATCTCCTCGTTCAGCGCGGCCGCGCACATCTCGTCGCGCGCGTCGCGCAGCGAGGTCAACGTCGAGGTCGCCGCGGGGACGGTCGCCGCGGTGACGTTACGCGTCGACGACTCGTTACATCGCCGTATCACGTTCGTCGCCGTAGCTAAACACGGAAGCCGGACGGACGACAGCCGGTTCCAGCAAGCGATGTGTCCGGCGCGGTTCCCCGTCGTGACCGGGCACGTTTCGCGAGCCATCTCGAGACCGGTTTCCAGCTGTACAGTGAGCGTCGATTTCTTCTTCACGATGAGGTAAATGCCGAACGTGACCTCGGTCAGCAAGATGCAGAGTAGGAGGCAGGCCATAGCTTTGCGGCCGACGCATCCGAAACCGAAAACCGTGGCGAGAATAACGGCGCATCCGAGGTATGTGGACGTCGCCAACGGCGAACATGGCTGCCGGTCCATATACAAATCGCACGTTATTTCACCGATGTCGTGCCTGCAGGTGATAAGGAGACCAACACCCGTCCCGATCAGTACGACTCCAGTCCCAATAAGGACCACGAACAGCGTTTTAGTCACATAATTCGTCGGTTTATTGTGGATAATCTCATTTTCTGAGGGCATATACGGTTCAACGTCGCTCACGGATTCCAGATCTTGTTTCGATTCATTTTGCGTGTATACGAGAAAATGGCCGTGCGTATAAGGGTGTCTGTCAACAACACCACTTTCAGCCATACTACGTTTGATCCATTATGCCTGGCTGAGAAAAGGGGACATCACACCGTCTGAAAATACATTATTTACTTTGATGTATTATCTAAGATGCAAGTAATATTTTTGTCTAGCAACAGTTCACGTGACTAAACAATAAGATACCGTCTCTTGTCTATATTTAACTAACATCCAAATATGTGATGAATGCGCTAGATAGCTCATTTGTGTCCAAGAAATTTATGTTAGTGCATTATGAGATGCAATAGCCTGTAAATTTAAAATTCACAATAAAATTATACTGTCCGGGTGAATATTTAGTATTTTAGAAAATAATATTAAGAACAACAATCGTTACATCAATGATCAACTTTATTGACCTTTTGGAGCAATATCTTATCTCAAAACATCTAATAAACAATGGCTATCAATTGGTTTTAATTAAGTCTATTGACAATTAAATTCAAATAAAGACATTTGAATTAGACACTGTTCTAGAACATCTCTCGAACGCATGGTAAGAACAAAAATGGTGTGCGTTTACACAGAAAAAGTGTCATAGAAAATTACCACAGTAACTAAAATTAATGGTATATATTTATGCTCTTTGGGGTAAGGCACGAAATCGTAACTAGCTAAACTAGTTGGTAGAGTATCAGACCGGTTTTTAGAAGAACGTAGGTTCAGGCCTATCTAGAGGCTAGGGAAGGGTTTTCCTGTGTATTTCTTTACATTATTTCCAATTCGCACAAATGGAATAAACTAGTAACACTAACCAACTAATAATTGTATTATTTGTATTTTAACAAAAGGCGTTACTTTAAAAAATCAACATGTGCAACTGTTATACCTACAAGTGAGCCTATCCATTTTTGTGGACATAATAATGACGGTGATCTAAATATACATTTTGGCTGGCTGTCAAAACATTCCAGATCCTCTTGACAACCTTCTCACAGCGGAAATAGAAAAGTACCCAGCACTGTCAAGAAGCCGTCTAAACAATGAAAACAACCGAACGTTGGCTATTCATTTATTGACTTCAAGTTTTTAAATAGTGTGAATGTTCAGAAAATTTATATACTTATATGGGAATATAGAAAACTTTATAGAACATTTATGAGTCACTAAATAGATATACACGCAGAATTGCTAGCGGCTGAGCGGTTTCAAATAGACATTACACAGGCCACGTTGGGTGCCTTAAAAGAATTTTTCTCTTTAACCCACGCGCATCATCTTTCTATGGTTTAATAGTTTTTTATTTTACTTCGATACGGCGTTCCCTTACATTTCAGAACTCGGGGTCAACGTACTACCCGTGCGAACAAGAACATATTCAGAACTTCGCATACCTCATCGTGGATCCGCTGAAACGTCACGTGACAGTCGTCTACCATAGATTTGGCGGAATGGGATTCTTTTGAATTTGTTAAACGTAACCGATCATAATTCGTTTTGTAATTGCCCGTTTTCTTTGACATGGACTTTTGCAATGACAGTAAATTAAAAGTTCTGAATGTGTGTACATATATCATATTTTCCTCATCATACCTCCTTTCGCTTCATCCCCGGGCCTAAATAGACTGGTCTGTATTTATGCATCTCAAATAGATTTCGATCAAAATTTCATCGCTTTCAACGTTACCAATTATATATATGACGTAATACAAGACATAATGGGTACCAACGATATCAATTAGTATATTTAGATATTTTATTTTTAATTATTTACAGCGGATTACTCATGTGTAAAGTATGCAGCTATATACACAGGATATCGACCACCTAGTTATAGAAACTTTCCAGTGTAATAATATGAATGCGCGATTTAT
>WURV02215362.1:0-10750 GCA_011762755.2 Epimenia babai
ATGTCTCGCGCGGCATGTCTCGCGCGGCATGTCTCGCGCGGCATGTCTCGCGCGGCATGTCTCGCGCGGCATGTCTCGCGCGGCATGTCTCACGTCTAGCTGTGTTACCATATGGCATGTATAGCGTGTTATGATCGTTTATGTATCCTAAGATATTTCAGACGAATGATTGGAAAATTTTGTGCACTTTTATCCAGTAATTTCTGTTGAATTCCACAATCCCATTTCGCGGGTAAATGCATTATGTGAGTTAGTATGGTACAGTGATTATTACCAGCTGTTTATGTGGTACTCTGTGGAGGAATCGTAAATATTAAAGAAATTTTTGTTTTGTTATTTTCTGGAATGTTCTCAAATGATTGTTTCATCCGGGAAACAGGTCACCACAGACTGGACAGCGCGGTCGGGCATCGGCTGCACCCAGAGACACAGCGGCACTAGTGCCGCGGCACCTATAGCGGCTGGACTCATCGCCCTCATGTTACAGGCCCAACCGTGCCTCTCATGGAGAGACGTCCAGTACCTCATTGCCATCACGGCCATCCAGGTGACATAAATGACCACATCAGGATGCATGGGTATATAGTACAGTACCTTAGAGCATTTGCATTGCGTTCCAAATGTCATTATACAAGTGACTTTTCTGTGGGTCAAGCACCAGACTCGTGGTCATTTGCTGGTCATCCGTTGTTGCTCCGCCAAAGCAATAGTATTTCGCTGTCCACTTTGCTCATGTTATCACGTTTTTGACAGCTTTTGTACAATTTGTGAAATATATATATATATTTTCTTTTCACAGCTATGGATCATGCAGGAAAAAATAACCGATGCTTTAATATTTACTTTTCCAGTCAAACAAACAATATTACCACGGATATTCAATTGCTATTCATTTTTACTTCTGTTTCACCTGAATAGTAATTTGAATTTTTTATCATTGCATCATGATAGTCATTTATAACTGGATATTTTATTGTTAACAATTATCACGAATGTTACCTGATGCGCAGGATGGCCATGCATCCTAGTGGACATTGTCATTGCATCATGATATCCGTTAATAACTGGATATTTTATCGTTAACTCACTTTTATCACGGATGTTACCTGATGCGCAGGATGGCCATGCATCCGAGTGGACAGAGAACAAAGCTGGTTTACGCCACAGCCACGAGAGAGGCTTTGGTCGCCTAGATGCCTGGCGCCTGGTGAATGGTGCTAAAGTCTGGCGATCCGTCCCATTCATGACATCGTACTCTACGGGTGAAATCCAGGCGAATTCACGGATACCACACAACGGTTCAGCACTTGTTCTTCATGTCAACGGTCAGTTGACCCCAATCTTGGGTATCTATACATCTTAGACAGCATCCGAAAGAGTGTGATACATATCCTACATTACATGAATACACGCCGTCGTTCATATTAGCCCATAAAGCAAGCTGTTTTCACCCAGATTATATAGATTATCTCGACAGTAACTGTCTGCTTGCACCTTTCCAATCCGCCTATCGTAGTTAACTGTACCGCCTCGAAGTACCAGAAGTACCGTTCAGAAGTACCGCCTAGCCACTACCCGTAAGTGCCCTTTTCGTTTTGCCAGTCCTTGTCTCTCGAAGTCGCGTCCATTTGAATGGAGAAGCATAATATCTCATGCTGTTTTTAAATCAAAGCTCAAAACCTACCTATTTACAATGACTTGAATTTCCATTGTCCTGAGTTTATAGTTTTGATTTATTTTTTCCAAAATACATAATTCATATGGGTGTTTCAGTACTGTGGACCACCGCAATGCATGGAATTGGGGTATACAACAACATCATATTTATTTATTTATCTATTTATTATTATCCTACATAATATGGTTCATATCATTCTCCATACCATTGTGCATACCATCTTACATACCATTGTACCTACTATTCTACATACTATTATCCACACCTTTTTATATATTATCTTGCACATACCGTTGCACATACCATCCACATATCATTTTACATACAGAACTACATAAAAACTACCTAACCCTACTAACCCTACATAACATGATATTTATGATTGTACGTACATACCATTCTACATAACACGGTATATACCAGTCTACATAACAAAGTACATACTATTCTACATGATGCAGTACATACCATTCTACATGTTGCAGTAATTTCCGTTGTACATAACATGGTTTATACCATTGTACATAACATGGTACATACCGTTCTACATAACAGTACATACCATTCTACATAACATGGTATACCATTCCACATAACACATTACATACTATCCTATATAACACAGTACATACCACTCTAGATAATACAGTGCATACCATTCTACATAACACAGTACATACCATTCTACATAACACAGTGCATACCATGCTACATAACACCGTACATGCCATTCCACATAACACATTACATACTATCCTATATAACACAGTCCATACCACTCTACATAATACAGTGCATACCATTCTACATAACACAGTGCATACCATTCTACATAACACAGTACATACCATTTTACATAACACAGTACATACCATTCTACATAACACCGTACATACCATTCTACATAACATTGTACATGCCATCCTCCATATCATGACTTATCTCACCGCCAGTCTGAATATATGCAATATATATAACAATACAACAATCAACCCGACGCAATGTTTTAGTGGACGAGTCCGACCTCCGCGGCTCCTTACTAACGTCCCTCGAGCACGCTCAAGTCACCGTAACCATAAAACACGGCCACCGCGGCACCCTGCACATATCCCTGATCTGCCCCAGCGGTACCCAGTCGGACATAGCCATGCCGCGTACGCTCGATAATTCCACCGCCGGCTTCACCGGGTGGACGTTCAGCACCGTACGCTGCTGGGGCGAAAATCCTGCGGGAAAATGGCTCCTCGTCACCACGGATCACGGCCGAACTGAGCGGAACGGTGTGGTTGTCAAGTTTAGTTTACAATTATATGGTACTTACATGAACGAGAAGGAATTCGAGTCGCGGCGCGTCGCCGTCGAAGCGGCCATGTCCGGAGTTTATCTGAATCGTTCGTTCATCGCGAAGTGCACGCAGCCGCCGACGAATCCCGTTCCGTTTAAAGAGCCGATCGCCGAATGGACGTTGAAGTTACTTTTGTTGATCGGGGCGTTTTGTTTCGTGTTAGCAGTTTATGAAACGTTCGAGTATCTCTTTTGTTATGACAAAGAAAAGAAGGCACGCACGGAGTCGTTGAGGGATGCTCGGGGAGCTGAGAGGTCATTATTGCGCGAGCCAAGGTCGTTAGTGCAGGAGCAGCAACCGTTACTGAATTGCGGAGATGAAGACGTAGAGATGACGACGGTTTGTACGGCGCGGACATACCTTGATGGTGAAAGCATATCAGGTGCCTTAGAATCGTTAGAAACTGATGTAGATTCCGCTTGTACTGATGATCTTTCGGGTTCTTCTTTCAATTATAATGCCGCGTCTAACTCAAATCGGACTACTCCGGGTGGTATTTCAAACTCAAGTGCCTCATCCAATAGCGACGATGGTCATTTAGTTAGGCCACATTTGGCCGAGGGTACAAGTCGGGAAAGCACTTCACTCGGTGTTAGCGCGGTTCGGGATATCATCCAATCGGGTGAATGCGCCAACAGCCAATATTCAGATGGGAATTCCGTGCACGTTACTCCCCTCGCCGGTGTCCGGAGTGCAGTCGAGACCGTTCATGCACCGCATGTTTCCATGGCGACCGGAGTCTCTGCCAAATCGCGCCCTCCCACTGATGAATCCACGTTACGTGGGTTACTTCGGGATGCGAATTTCGGCGATGTACCGGCCCACGTGATTGACACGCTCACGTTAGAAGAACTGAGAATGAATTTCGGTTTTACTCATGACAAGTTTCATGATAAGCATTAAAATTATCAATAAAAAATTGTCCACTATATTATAATATTACAAATGGAATATAGAGAATGCATTGAATATGGCATTCCTGTTTTTAAATTTTGTCGTAAGATGATAGTATCCCAATTGGCCTATTCCAATATATTTTGTTATTTTGTTTTTTCCATCTGATGTGCATAATGAGATATCACATATTTTAATATATATTGTAAATATTCTGTCATACAAATAATATCAATTAAGTGTATTAGTTTAGATTTGCTCAATTTTCTTATTTATCAAGTACTTCCAATTATAAATTACGTTATTTTTTCATCATATATTCTTATATGGCAACTTTTAGAAAATTTCCATTTTTAAACGAAATTAGAAAAGGAAAAGCACAACACCTTTCTATTTAACTTTTTAAGATAAATAACTGTGATGTATGATGTATGTATAGAAATAGGAAATGGAATTGAAATGAAATTTATTTGAATAAAGTATACTTATTAGCTGAACGGTCAAACACACTTTACACGAAGCAATAGCCTAATGCTTAAAGACTATAATGTAATTACCTAAATTATATAAAATTAACACATAACAGTATACAGGTAATACTGATGAATGTTAGATACAATTATGTACCTTTACAGTGAGCATGGAATAGATAACAATGTTGAATAATACAGTGGAAAGTAAAACAAATATCGACACAAGGTTATTGAATTAATAAGTTTTGGACTTTACTAATTCTATATCAACTGGGAATTTTTTTCTCAGTTTATTACCTTTCTGTTTTTTTTGTATTTAGCAATATTATTATTTATTAAATATGCATAGCTTTTACTTCTGATTGTGATATGAATGAACTGTGTTACTGGATTAATGCAAATGAGTGCAGTGTAAATTTTACTTGTGTATTTTAGAATGTTCGATCAATTATGTAATCATTGTAATTAAACTAAGTTTTTCGATGATCCTGTTTCACTTTTTAGGCGTGGGTGTGTCCCGTTAGGGAGGGGTGGAGCTGTTGAGTTTTCTGTCGGCAGTGTATTCGGTCGAGAATCTTTTGGTGCTTAGAAAATTATTGCATAATTTTGGGTGCTTTGACTTATTTTTGAAATGAATGAAATTTATTCGTTTGAAGTGTATGTATTAGCAGAGCTGTCAAACACACTTTACATGAAACAATAGCCTAATGCTCTAAGATTATAATGTAATTACCCCAATTATATAAAATTAACACCTAACAGTATACAGGTAATACAGATCAATGTTAGATACAATTACGTACATTTACAGTGAGCATGAAATGGATAACAATGTTGAATAATACAGTGGAAAGTCGAACAAATATTGAAAATACTTATAGTAGGCAATCTTTGGTGCCGGGTGTGTGATAAACTGTCTTAATGGATAACATTTTGCGTAAGTGGGTGTGGCATGTTTGCATAACTTTGCCGATTGGTTGCTACAGTTAAGTCCGTGTCAAAGATTACACTGAGGTTGCGCGCATGTGGCGTGAGCTGTATTCTTGCCAATAATTGGGTAGGGTTTTCTACCGAAAATCGAACTTAAAATTCGATTTTTTTGGCTATTATTTTGCTATTCCAGCATGTAGCACTTTTATATTCACTACCCATGCTCATCATGTCTTTCTAAAATTGTGCCTTGGAAAGTTTAAATAGTACTTAAAACATTTAACATTTAGTCAATCATATTGTCTTTCGCCATTTTCCACATGTTGTTGCGTGTTTCTGTACTTAAACTGCCCTCAGTATCATTATTCACATATAAATTTGCTTTATTAAATATAGGCTATTGCCTATCCGTTTTAACGTCTAATTTACGGAGTGGCTGGTTATTGTATCCTTACATTTTTACCGAGACAATTTTGTTTATTGAGTGGGTATAATAAACTGAATATAGTGTATAAATTTACAAAGTAATAATCGTCTTGTGGTCTTATTATTAACTCACCTACTGATATGATTTACCACAGGTTGTACTAAAGTCTGTCAGGCACTGTTGGCGGTACTATTGCTGCAGAAGTGCTTTATGTGCATGAGTGAATGTAAAAATACCAAGGATCTTTCCTCTGCTTTATGCCGCATGAAATCGGAAAGATTTTCGATCTTGAATATCGAGGAATATTTGTAATTAAGTAGCTCGAGGTAAATATAATAAGGGTGTAATGACGCAATCATTATTGAAACTATATAGATAAAGGGCAACACCTTTTAAATAGACTAACTGGTTTATTGATCACAAGCTTTCGCATAAGCACTATGCTTCATCAGGTGATCAGGTCGAAAGCTTGTGATCAATAAACCAGTTAGGCTATATAAAAGGTGTTGCCCTTTATCTATATAGTTTCTATTACCTAGACTAACACGGCTACCCACCCTTATAATCATTATTGAGTTCATGTGACATCTAATACGACTTATAATAAAGTAGTAGTAAAAATTTGTTTCCCCACCTTTTATGGGCAAGATGGGGAGTATTAGCAAAATCATGTCCCGCCCCAAACACACTAGGAAAAACCCCAGTTATATATAGCCACAGCAACACTCGTTGATTTTAAGTGATTGTGTTAAAAACTTGGAGAAAAAAGCACAGAAAAACCTATTCCTCTGATGGGACTCGAACCCACGACCTCCAGATAACCGGTCTGGTGCTCTACTAAACTGAGCTACAGGGCAAGCTTTCCCCTGTGCATTTAGGTATTTGAAAACCAATGGAATTTAAAGTCTGTATAACCTTCCAGCGATATACACAGATATCTGTAACCAGCATCATGGAGTACAAATTGATTGGCTGATTATTGCGGTGTTTCTATATTAATGTGATGTTAATGGGGTAGCCAATGTGGTTTTATGGAATAGCTGGAGAGGACTGCACAGAAATACCTGATGAAAACTGAAATGTATGAAAGAATTTTTTGAATTAATGCCCTTGATTTTAAAGAAGTAAATGATAGGCGATAGAGTATAACGTCTTATGGGAAAATATATATCTTAAGTTGGGTAGCCTGATCTAGGTCCAGTAATCCAGAAATGTCATGACGAAGTTTTTGGCACATGAATTGTAAATAAAAGTAATAAAGGAAAAATACGACTTAGACCTTATTCCGAATACGTCAAACGTCTTTGAAAGTAAATAAAGGAGCAAATACGACTGAACGTAATCCCCGAATACGGCATCCATATTTAGCGGCATTTTAGTTTTATTCAAAAATTCCGTGCCTTTATCGCGCGTTCATTACCAGAGAGAACGACGACCTCGAGATGTTAAAGACACTTTCCGGAATTCACAGTAGATTGTCCCGCATGTCCTGAAGAATTTAAGAGAGGGGCTGTTTGGGGAATTTTCAGACGATTGAGGCTGTGTCGGAGTCTGAGCAAGCAAGTTGTGGAAGTATAATAATTGCTAGCATTCTTTGAATGCAACAGAACCTAAATGTAACTACTAGACTAACTATACGGAATCGTTTCGATGACTATGCATTATTAACTTAACCTCGTTAATTCTCGAAACAATCGTGGATACATAATGACTCCCATCGTTGACTTAGTGTGATTGGGCGATTAGAATATTAAGTTTCTTTGGGCACATAAGAAATAAAAAGTGACGTTTCTTCCGAACCCGGAAGTTATGCACTGTTGTCCTTTTTATGTGTTGTAAACCTTGCGTAAACATATGGATAAGGTAAGTAAGCGCAATGCTAAAATTAAAAGGCCAAAAAGGAGTTAACCAACTGCACATAACAATTGCTATTAATATTGTTACGTGGGAATCGAGTTTGTAACAGTTTCTATGTGATTCGTTATCATAGCGTGGTTTTTTGATTACGACGTGTCTAGTAGTACTACTACTAGTATATATCAATTATCATCTTCCGGCTTTCTCCAATTCTTGTAATTGTAATCTTTCACGTTTATTTGTTATTAGGTCAAATATTCAACACTGTAGCCATTACTACGGCATAGCAGGCAAATGAAGACAGCTCTGTCACAATCATTAACATGGTCCTTATTTTTTAATACTTTTTCAATTAATGCATGTTTCATCCGTCATGCCACGTATTCATCCTGGTTCGTTACCCCAGTAATGGTGACTGGGGCAATCTGGCTAAAATACCTTACCAAAGGATACAACCACAATATAAAAATAAAATAGCCATTTCCCATTATTTGAATGGTTCTCTAGTTGATGTGCCATGTTCTCAACCAGCAAAACTTACGCTATCTTGTTCCCAACACAAGTGTTACAGATAGCATTTAAATAACATATATACGCTTGGATTTGGGACCAGTAAAATTGAAAGATATATCTAATATTTAAAGTAATATGAGTATTAAAGTGATTGTCTCTAGTCTAATATCACTAAATTGATATACTATTTAGATTGTCACCTCTTGGGTTTACTTATGTGTAGTGACTTTTATATATTTAATTTAGTCTGATTAATTTATTTTGCAGTTTTTATTGCAGCTAATGGATTAACTCACCATGAACAGAAAGCAAACTACCATTGTCCTACTTCTGTGTTCTGTCACAGCCTTATATGCTCATGAGGAAGCTAGCAACACGGAGACTGGTATGTTCTTTTTACTTGAATTATATCTAATTTGTTCAGTATGGGTATTATTCTCATTAAGTATGAAACATACACCATATTAGGGTTGTGCATATTACTGGATAATCAACTGTCACAGCCCTACATCTGATGTTTGTTTATATAGCGGCATCCAATCAACTAACAAGATATTAATTGCGGCGCTATAAAGTATATTTTTTTAATAATTATTATCACACGATATGAAAAAAAATAAACGATACAAACACGTTGGTCTTCTCTCTATAACCACGCGAGCACTGCCAACTCCCAATGTTAACGCAACTCATATACCAAGAATCCACTCAGTCGTCCCAAAATATACACGCTGGTAGCGGCAGGTTTTGCGTGACCCAATCCACTCAGTTTACTATAGAAGATCTAAATCGATTACAAAAACACAAAAAAAGTTTGCCACTGTTACATCATGAATATATACAATAAGTCTAAAAAGGTGTAATGCTTGTTTTTTCTTATGCTTACTGTAGTACTGTGCTGGGAACAATTTGTTTCACTTGCAAGGTTTTAATTTCTTACTCAATTAATTTCTCAATTAAAAATGTACAGAAAAGATACATGAAAGGCTTTTTATGTGCATTTTTCTCCTGAAACTCGGCTGACTTCAACAGAGCGGTGGGGGTGTTTGGGTGTTACAGTGATTCTTTAAAAATGGAGAAAGAAATATAAAAAAAAAACAGAGAGGACAGAGGTATGGTTGCTTCTGTGCATTTTTCTTCTAAAATCAACCTGACATTTGGGCCATGATTGTGATCGAATTGTGTGAAACACAGTTACATTGAGGGAAGAAGACATTTGATAAAATCTAAAATCCTGAGTAAGGGCTACTACGTACCATTGGTGGATGGTGTTTAAGGTGCAATTTCTCGAAATGTTACGGGTAATATTTTTACTACATTTGGGCACTAAGGCCATCTGCTCTAAATGTAATATTTAAGTATGGTTCATTTTTTATCTCTATTACTTTTGTGTGCAAGACTCGAAGCACAGAGCCTATCAGGAGATCAGATGGGAAGGTGACAGGAGAAAAGACACAATCGCTCTGAAAATGCCAGGAGCTGCTCCCCCACAGGTAACTGATTCTACAACTTGTTTTCATTATATATACACTAACTTAATGCGTCTATGGTCAGTTTTAAGTACTTGATTGTAAACCAAATCAAAAACTTAGCGCAGATTTAATTCAGCATCTTTCTGTAGATGTCTTTGCTGGCATCTTTTACCATTTCAGTTATCAAATTTTTTTTGTGTTATAATTTATATTGAATTATCCCCCTTGAATGACTTGATATAAAAATTTTGTTTGATAAGCGATTCTTGTCTAAGATCTCTGGGTCATCTTGTGGGTTTAAGATCATTATCAGATGACAGTAATTACTTATGAAGAGGATACAGATCGATGGATGAATTACACCTTCACAAAAATAGTGGTGCTAATATTTCATGTTAATTGACATTAAATGATGCCCCGTGTATTAATAGTGAAAGATTCAGCTTTCATCATCTCATAGCCAATAAGGGAAAATGTCTATCTCAATATAGATTACTCAATAGATGTCCTAGTTTCAAAGTTATACAGGGTAACTCAGAATTATGTACCCACTTTTGTAGTGACCAAATCCATTCGGTGATTCCATTTAGTTCTATATTGATTTTTGTCTACTGTGCGTGTCTAAGTATTTTTAGGCTATTATATCTTCTATGTGGAATAGATTAATTGTTTTATTAAAAGTTTTACTGTTTCGTGCTAAATATAATACTTTTCACCTGTTACATACCATTATAGCTTCTATTTATTTTTTGTGTATACTAGGTTGTATTACCATTGTAAAGTGTCGCTGATAACTAGTAAGTTGAAGAGGCACTATAAATAAAATAATAATAATAAGGTTATATTACAATAAATGTTACATATATAGTGTACGCAAGTACGCATGTTTTATTACATCACGTTAAACCGCCGCTTTTCATAGCTTAGCCTCACCATCTTGAAGCGTACTAAGAACGTGACGTAATAAAACATGCGTACTTGCCTACACCATATATCCAGTGTTTATAGTAATATAACTTTCTCATTACAAAACTGGTTTCATACTGTATATACTCGCTTATAAGGCGACTCACTTATAAGACGACCCCCTGACTTTAGAAACACAAAAGTCAATTTTAGCATTGACCCGTTTATAAGACGAGGCGAACTTTTATTCATAAT
>WURV02215373.1:0-10750 GCA_011762755.2 Epimenia babai
CTGAAAGTGTTAATACCGTACGGGATGTGATAAAATATTCATGTAAGCACTTTTATAATGACGTTATCGGGCCAAAAATTACTCAGAAAAAAGGCTGATTTATATTTTTATGGCGAGCTAAAATTTTATTTATTGTTTTGCTTTAGTTTTATTTTAGTTTTTCGCTATCACATATATATTTTCTCAAGTAACTTTACAATGCATATAACCTTACTCAAGTAACTCTACAGTAGATGCAACTTTACTTAAGTAACTTTACAAGATACATACATAACCGTACTCGCGTAACTTTACAATACATTTTACTTTACTTAAGTAACTTTACTAACGTAATATTAAATGTTACTTTACTCAAGCAATGTTACAAGGCATGTAACTTTACTCGAGTAACTTTACAATGTATGAAACTTTATTCAAGTAACTTTACAATACATGTAACTTTACTCAAGTAACGTTACAATACATGTAACTTTACTCAAGTAACTTTACAATGCATGTAACTTTATTCAAGTAACTTTACAATTCATGTAACTTTACTCAATTGATGTTACAATACATGTAACTTTACTCAAGTTACTTTCCAATACATGTAACTTTATTCAAGTAACTTTACAATACATTTACCTTAACTCAAGTAATTTTACAGTACACAATGTATTGATATGAAATTTTCATGCCCATTCCGAACATTTCATTTCTACTAAGTCAGATGTTCTAATGTGAAGTCCACATTCACCCAGTTATTGTCTACGACCCCCCCCCCCCCCCCCCCCCACCATACACTTAACGGACTGATCAATACACGCGACAGTCTTTACCTAGCACTTGAGTCTCTGGTCAACTGGCCACTAGTGGTCATAGCTCACAGCGGCTATCGATTCATGATAATGCTTTGATTTATTCGTGAGTTCGGAGCCCTCGATGGAAACCATTTGCAAATTGGTCGGGTTCGTCATCATCTTATAACGGTAATTGTCCAGGAAATGTCCAGTCGTCGGCGTCATTTGACCTTCCACTCTTACTTTATATGGTCACATACTTTACATCGTCACGTACAGTACAATTTTGACATTTGTATATTATAGGCCATGTATAAGGCATACAATAAAATCTTGTATTGCAGAAGGCAGTTATTGTCATGGCAGTCATTGTTATATAGAATACCTAATGAGGATTAATTACACACACACACACACACACATATATATATATATATATACTCAACAGTGAATTGCTTCACACAGCCCTTTTGCAGATATGACGTTCACTCAATCATTTTAAGACTTTCTTTACCTGAAGTATTTCAGAGGAGGTCATTATAATAAACATTATAGTTGAGTTGATAGAGTACCAGACTGGTTATCTGGAGATTGTGGGTTCGAGTACTACCAGAGGTAAAAGTTGTTTCTGTGAATTTGTTTACAGTTACTTGGAGAATCAAAATGGCTACCTCATTATCTTATATCAACAGCATAATAAGAATTGAATTACTTTACTTTAGCAAATCATTTTGAGATATTTACCGCAAGCAAGATCGAATTTTTTATTTAAAAAAACGTATCGTTAAAAGTGCGAAAAATAATTTACGAATTGCCATATTGTTGAATTTCATTAAAAAGCTGGATTAAATTAAAATATTCCGAATTGTTGCGTAAATTGTTCGTGGTTTTTGATGGATTTTGCATGGATTACAGAGATATATTCCTAATATACATATTCCTATTTATTATTGGTCATTTGATTATGGCGCCCCCTTAAAAATCTTTTCTGTGAAATTTTAAGATAATTAAATTACTTCTGCAATGATTGGAGTATTATTTGATCGAGATACCCCGAGAAATGATATTTATAAATTTATATACATCAAATTTATTAGATTCAAGGTATCCAGAGGGAGTGCTGTTGTTTTGATAAGAATTGTTCTGACTCCAAACTTTCACATTAGGGATCTTCAAGGGTGGCCTTTTCTGTCACCCGATAACATTCATGTTTCACCAACTTTATACTCTAATATCCATATAAAGAAAATAATGAAATCCATTTAATCTAATATTGTAACAAAATTTCATTACGAGATGCTCAACTTGTAGATACGATGAAATTTTCATTGTCGATTATGTTTCAGACATAATAACGCAGTTTTATATTCCTATTTCTGATCCAAAGATTGTGATTATATTTACCCAAAAACAATGAGGACTATTTGAGTGCCATACGACTGTTGGGGGTGCATGGATGCTACCGGGTTGAACAGACGCACCACATCAGTAATGTTACTAACCATGACGCTAACATTTCTAGGTAGCAACTTCACCCAGTTCCGTTACATCGACACTTTAGAACGTAAGTCATGGGTCACTTGACTGATAATTCAACATGAATGACACTTGATCGCAATTTTTACCTGATAGGGAGTCGCGCAGTTTTCACACTTGGAATTACAGGAAAGTTCGGAAACTTTCGGATTTAGGGAACATCCAACCACTATTTATAAAAATCAAAAAATAATAATTTCCATTGTGGACAGTCTTACTTTTGGTTAGAAAGATTCACCGTTGATAACGATTCATTCGAACTGGAAGAGTGAAAAATGCTATGTAGCCATTACTATATAGTAAATAGTGTGTGTAAAATATGACATTCATTTTTCTGGATTCATTTATTATAATTAAAACTATCACACATTGTCATATAAATGTGTACTGTAAAAAGGCACAATACATATGTCTGCTGACATTATTGCTGGCATTCTCTTAATTCTGATAATTCAATCAGGTCGTATGTCTTTATTTAGTTGGTTTGAGATTTTATTGGATGAAATTTTGGAAATTTGTCATTACAAAGATTATTACATGTCACTATTAGTTGTTCGACTGGGTCACTCACTCTCTTTCGGGTAAACCTGTAGTCACGTTCGAAAATTTTAGAATTGGGCTTCGAGGGAAAACTGAGTTAACTAACTTGAGCTTGCTTTGTATGCTTGTTGTCGCCTTTTCTGTGTTTTTCTTGAGGCTATTCATGACTTATCTATCTCTTCCAGTCCTTCATACGCTTCTCAGATTGCTTCAGGTTCATATCTTGACTTCGCGCATGCTACACATCGCATTCTAAGTATTAACTTCATTGTGAAATAGTTATATAAAACTAAGAATGCCTATTTTGTGTATTTCAGATGCACCTCGGATCACTCGGGCACCGAAAAACCAGAAAATCGTCGAGGATGAGACCGTGTCATTCTTCTGCAAGGCTACCGGCATGCCTCCCCCCACGTTCAAATGGTTCAAGAACAACCGCGAAGTTAAGCCCACGAAACGATACTCAATCCACGCGATGCCTCATGGATCGGTGTTTCGAATTGAAACTGTCAAGAGTAAGAGGGACAACAAAGCCGTATTCTCGTGCCGAGCAGAAAACGGCATCGGTGATCCAGCTGTGAAAAACGCGTCACTCAAAGTTTATCCACGCGATGAAAAAGCCTCAAGTGAGTACAGATTAAGTGAATAAGTGCATTGATTTAGTGGGTACCAATCTTGCACGGTATTTATTGGTATTTTGTATTGTTTTTGTGGCCTGAAAAATAAACATCCGACTACATGGTACCGCCCTGTGCATTGTATCAACTCTGATTTTAATACAGAATTCTCTAGTCCAATTTGGCCTTTGACATAATGATATTTTATGCCCCTCCACCAACTCAATAGGCTTTTAATACACTGGTAGCTTCAGTATTTTACATAAGCAGCAGTGTGGACGCACTAGGCTGACTTGACTTATTTACGCAATCGACATAAATTGATTGACAAGTTTCCTAATATAATGTGCTTACTCCTGGAAAATTCCAAAGTTGTAAACAAGTTTAGATTGCCTAATTCATTGGTTAGGAATTATATGTTTCCTGAAGATTCTTCAAAGTAACCCAAAATTCCATAAATGGGGCTTTGTTTCACCGATGATTGTTCATTTCTACAACAAAGTTTAACTTAGTCTAACTACCTAAGTATCGTGCAGTTCAGATGGTTTTTTCATTCACAATCATTGCAATTAAAGATAGAGATAAAGATATTTAAGATAGAGTTTCCTACACTTGACTCTTCGTACGACTCTTCGTACGTTTCAGAATATTTTCGTGTCCGGATTCAATTAATAACTTTTACAGGGGGCAATCCTCAATTATCCTTGAATTATCTTGAGGCGCCGAATGCAGCATCAACGAGAACCAGAAACTTATACATAAGTACTTCTAGTTCTAGTGGCATCTTTTGGCATGACTGAATCGATGCATGCAGAATCTTGATTGATAAAGACACATCAATATATTACGCTCGTATATTTGGTCTTTGGTCTTAAAAAGTGACAAAAAAGATAACGAGAGAGTAACACATGTAATGCTTCAATACCGTGTATATCCGCCTACAGACAAAACTTCAGCATAGAAACCTCCCCATTTTGAACGATCTTCACTGGCTCCCGATTCAGAAACAAACTGAATTCAAAATTTAGTTATTAACGTTTAAATTGATTCGTGGTATGGCTCCTTCTTATATTGGTGACCGTGTATCAAAAAAGGTTCCTGATAGTCAAGGCAGCTGATTAGCAAACACATTGCTACTTTCTGATCCAAGTATTAAACTGAAAACTACGGGTGGGCGATGTTTTATGAAGGCAGCTCCTACACTTTTGAACAAGCTATCTGCAAACATTCAATCAATTACCACTCTTGAATCGTTTAAAAATGCTATCAAAACTCATCTTTTTACCACCGTTGATCTATAGCTTTCTGTTCTGATATACGCCAGTTGATTTTTATTACATCATATCCCTCATGCAAGTTAGGAATGATTACAGTTTTATGCTATTAACTGTATTTTAGATTCTTAACTGTTGTGTTGGGCTATGATTTGCCTTATATGTACTTTCTGTTGTGTTATACAATAATTATAATTATGTATATAGGCGCTGTAGAGGCAGACTAGTTATTAAGGCACCTCCAAAACAAAAGAATTATTATATTGTTATTTTTTATCAGAAATAACATTAGACGATAACTAGATAATGGAAATTCCGTAATTCTTATTCTTCTCCATTTAAGCGCTGCCTTTGATACAATTGATCACAGCATACTTTTACTCGCCTTAGATCGCATTTCGGTATTGTTGGCAATGCACACTTATGGATCCAGGACTACTGAAAAGTACATAGTACATCTGGCATAAATTCTGCTCTTCATTCCCTACCTTACGTAGTCCCTCAAGGTAGTGTTCTCGGACAAATTCTTTTATCCATGTATACCACTCCACTTGCAGACATAATTAAAAATCAAAGACTGGATTATACGTTCTACCCCGATGATACCCAGCTTTGGCTACCTATTAATACCAAGGACTCCCATTCTCTAGAATAGTCTCTTGCAAAAACTACCAAATGCCTGGGTGATATATTTGATTGGATGACCACAAATAAACTCAAAATTAATCCGACAAAACGAACTTTTTCTTATCTTTTCCCATTTTGCCTCTTCTCCCAACATCTCTGTAACTATCAAGGGCATAACTATCAAGCCATCAGATGAAGTTCGTAACCTTGGAGTCATATTTGACTAACATCTCACTTTCCACAAGCATATATCCAAATTTCTCCAATCTCCAATCTGGCTATATGTTTTTGCGGAACATCAGATTAATATCACGCTACCCCTCTCCAGAACTATATGAAACACTTATACATTCTTTCATCACAAGCAAAATTGATAACTGCAACTCCCTCTACGTCAATCTTCCATCATACGAACTCTGCCAACTTCAGAAACTCCAGAACAGCGCTGCTCAACTTTTCACTCATACATGTCGTAGCTCTCATATTACTCCTGTTCTTCGCTTGCGCCAGTAGCTACCCGTCGCATCTCGAATCTAACAAGATTCTTCTATTAACTTATAAATGCATCCACGGCATTGCGCCTTTTCACCTCTCTTCAGCCATTAGCATAAATTCATCTGTGCACTATACCCAATCGAACTCTTCACTTAGCCTCACTATTCCTCGTACGAAACACACAAGTTTTGGCGACTGCTTTCTACGCTGCTGCTCCTCACATTTCCAATGCTCTTCCTGTTAATATACGACAATGCAAAAGTAAAAATTATTTGAAAGTCAACTAAAAAACGCACTTGTTTACCAAAGTTTACAACTAACAAATTTTCAAGAATTATGGTCATCATTGTATTTTTACTATAGTTTCGTATTCTTAATCTACAAATAACGCTGTTTCTGATACATACAACAATATTAAATATACTACATATTATATGGAAAATTGCGGAAATATCGCAATATGTGATAAAATATGTCTTTAACCGTGTTATTAGTATAGCCTTTTTACATATTAGATTAGGAAGCTCATTAGTGTTTTTGTGCTAATTTATATGGGTGATATTTTCTGACGATGCATAGGCCCTATCAGTATTTCTAAATAGTGTATTTATTGATGTAAAGTGTGTTAGACAGTAATGCTATTAGTGCACTTTCAATCAAAAAATATATTTCATTTCATTTTTCAGTTTTATATCGGGCCATATACGCTTCACATTACAAATATATTATCGGACCAATTTGAAAACATGGAAATAATTAAATGCAACTTAAGCACAGTGTCGCGACATGCAAATTATCTACCCACAGGTAGATTAATTACCTGTAACACTAACTCATCCCCTCTCATCGATTCTCGTTTATGGCCATAAAAAATACGATGTGGCAGCTTTTTACGCTCTTTTAATTTTGCCGTCTGCAATTCAGTCTTGATGATCATTCCAATCAAAATGTTTTTATAGTAATTATCTCCAGACGTCTGTAACGATTATTCCAAACCAAGCACGATGAAGCAAGCTTATTGATATCTTTTACGCCTCTATTTATCATAAAAAATCTCCCGGAGCCATTCATATAAAACTACCGCGAGTTGCTGAAATCGAATGATTTCCTACCCAAATGTAGAGAAGCTTTTAGGGTAGATATAATAAAGCAAGCGACATTTATAAACCGCACTCTAAAGCCGCTTGCGCAATTAATGAAATGGCGGTTTACAAATCATTGGAGAAGGTAGCTCTATAATAGGCCCTCACAAATTTAGTTTCTCAGTGCATATTAATTCACGTTGCCACAAATACATTTCAGTGGTACTTATGGCATAAGTCGACCAGAGCAACCAGGATAAAGTACCTTGCCTAATGAGACAACGGAACAATGTAATTGGTGTTGCTAAAACCACCCACCTTTCGTTTCTAGGCCGGCATTCCACGAAGTTAGGTATCCCGTTACTGGGATGGATATTTCAAGGTTATTTCAGATGGTGGTTTTGTTTTTAACTTTGTTTAGTTATGGTATCCTCTAAATGCAGTTCCAACCCCTTGAGAGTTCGTGAACATTAACGAGGCTACCTAACTATTTCAGCGAGATCCACATGTAATAGCGGTCCAACCCAATAATAATCTTATACTTTATAACTTAGTGCATGTCTATAGTGAATTATCAAAAATATGCAGGCGTCGTCGTTATTATCATTCACCTTGCAGTTTTGGTCAAAGGTACATGGTGTCATTTATTTGACCAATTTATTTGACTTTGCGCTACATTGACATCTTTTATGTTGGATGCTGACAGGTTGTCCTTAAGTATTTATGTAAACAATAGGTTGTGATTACCCTCCTGTGTGAGTCCTTATCATCTTTTACAAAGCTAGCCTGCAGCTATTATAACCAATATTATAACTAGTATTATAACCAATATTATAACCAATATTATAACCAATATTATAACCAATATTGTAACCAATATTGTAACCAATATTGTAACCAATATTGTAACCAATATTATAACCAATATTATAACCAATATTATAACCAATATTATAACCAATATTATAACCAATATTGTAACCAATATTATAACCAATGGATTGGTTTGCGTTGCAATGGTGGAGAAAACACGATAGTGAAAAATAGTTGATCTCATTTCAAATGCCTACAGACAGCCTACATAATTATGTCATACACTCCGTTAGGTCTTTAATACTAGTAGTTGATTATTTTTAATGCGATAGCTCAATGGTAGAGCGCTGGCCTCCAAAACCAGAAGGTTGATGGTTCGAATGCTGGGCAGTATCCTTGGCTAAGGTATTTCATTCCGGTTGCTCTCGACATTGCCATAAATAAGTACGGGGTGAAATGGATTTTTGGCATTCTGCCCGAAAAATGGCGGAGCTATTGAATTGGCTAAATCGAGGACCAAACCGGGGCCTTCCGGTCTTATTTCTAACGTTCCAACCACTACGCTAATAACCCGAAAATGCTCCTGGTAGAAGGTAGACATCAGCATGTGTGTCACATCTGGTTACGATTGTCATTATCCTCGGGTCGTCGGTTGTGTTATTGATGGGTGGATTGCATCGTATCGTTGTATTCTCGATCGATCTTATGATCAATCATGGCGCTTATTAAGTAAAAAATCATCTCACATAATTACAATCACGTTGGCAATAAATCCATGAAATGCCATATATCATATTACTTTAATTGTCTATTGAATCGCTATATACAAATATACTCGCGGATAAATCGAGGAGGTTTGTTGGAGAGACCGGGTGTGAAGATTCGCGATTGGCGTCGTACGTGCGTTCGTATCGCTTAATTGGGCGTTGTCTTTTTGTGGCATCCGTGCTTTACCTATTGATGCTATATTTCACGTTACTCTCCGTTTAATTCGCCTGCTATCATCAGTGCCAGTATCGGGCACAATCAGTTAAATTGGCGCGATTTTTACTTTTGCGAGACATCCAGCCCAATTAGCCACGCAATCAATTGATTTTCGTCCTCCCGCCTTTTTTTTTGTTAAATTATGCCCTTCACTTTGTTTAGTGAACAGTTAATCAATTATTCAGCTATCTGTGGAAGGGAAAAAGGTTTCAACCCTCGCAATACATTCTTATACACTATTATATACTTTCAATTCTCAAGCGCACTTAAAAATTTAATCTCTCTCATTGATTTTTTCAGTAATTTCGGTATATCGTTTATGGAAGAATACAAGTTGAATTGTGATAAGTTCACTGTGAATTTCATCTTAATTTTCATCATCATTTGTTTTTAGCCGACTTGAGATAATGCTCGGTGAGCTTTTTCTGATAAGAGTTCGTCCGTCATCCGTCCGATGTTATTTTCTTAAAAAATCTTCTCAAAAACCACTTATCAGAGGTCTGCCATTTGGCAGATATTTTCCTCGGGTTGGTCTCTCCTAGATTTGTTCATAGTATCGTCAGTGCACCTAGGGGAAGTAACTTGATGTCGATACGATGTCCGTATCTCATCATGGGAGCAAAGGAGGGTAATTTCTATATACTTTTTTATTTGAAAATCTTTATCTCTATATCTGTTTAGTGCGAAGGTGTGCTAGTTTCAGGTATTAACTGTGTAGGTCTCATTCAGATTTGTTTAGGGCATCTCTACTTTGGCAATTAGATGTGATTTCAGCCTAGGTTTTTTCCACAAATCTGTATTTTCTTGTTTCAATGTCTTAATTGGTATTGTCGGATCTCTTTGGCCCCTTGTTTTCTTGAAAAATCTTTTTCTGAAGAACCGCCGCTTATTGCAGAGGTCCGCTGCCTGGCAAATATTATCCTTAGGGTGGTCTCTTCTAGGATTGTTCATGGTATCATCGCAACAAAGGGAGGTAACTTCTCTCAATGTTTGCATTTTTTATTAAAAAATTTCTTCTCCAAAACTACTTATTGCAGAGGTCTGCTATTCAGCAGATATTGTCCTTGGGTTGGTCTCTTCTAGATATGGTCATCCCATTGTCATGGCAGTAAGGGGAGGTAACTTGTGTCAATGTTTGTATTTCTTACTTGAAAAACCTTTTCTCAAGAACGCTTCATCGCGGAAGTCTGCCATTCGGCAGATATTGTCCTCTGATTAGTATCCTTCGGATTTGTTCGGCATCTTTTCATGGGGCAAATGGGGTAATTTCTGTTGACTTTTTTATTTGAAAATCTTTATCTCCATGTCCGCTCAGTACAAAGGTCTGCCATTTGGCATATGTTGCCTGTGAAGGTCTCATTCAGATTTGTTTAGGGCATCTCTATTTAGGCAAGTAGAGGTGATTACAGGCAAGGTTTATCCACAAATCTGTATTTTCTTCTTTCAATATCATAATGGATATTTTCAGGTCTCCATGTCTTCTCATTCTAATATCAAGATGGCCTCCTTGGCCTCTTGTTTTTGTCTTTCTCTTTTTTCAGGTGAGCATCTTAAGGCTTCTTTGGCCTTTTGTATTTATTGTGTAATCGGGGAAGGGAAAGGAAAAGGCAAGATTTTAGTGCTATTTTAATTAATGTCAGTCGCACTTACAAGCTAATTCCTTCATATATACTAAATTTTACAATTGCCCACTCCAACACAAATCTCATCAGTTGTCCCCCTCTTACCCGCAACCATGCGTTTTACTTCCTGCATTGTCCTAGTAACTAACTTCACAATCAAAGTATAGTATAAGATGAAAATAATAAAAAAGTCAAATTTAATTAAGGGATTTCTAATACTGACAACCATTTTAAAAGCATTATAAAATCGATAAGTGACGGGAATAACTATTTCTCAGTGATATTAGGCGTTATTATTTAATCGTTATAATATGCGGAAGTTTAATGGGTATATATATATATATATATATATATATATATATATTTATAATATTAAATACA
>WURV02215384.1:0-61501 GCA_011762755.2 Epimenia babai
GCGCCGGAGCGGAGTCGCCCGGGTGGGGTGAGGAGAGCGCGGCTTCGCCGCGCCGACGAGGGGGCCCTGCCCCCTCACAAGAACTGCGCCCTGCCCCCTCAAAATGCAACGAAAACAGAGCCTTACAGGCTCTGTTTTATTTCTTCCATTTCGAAAACTTCAATGACGTCTTCGACATGGACTTCGTTCATATTCTCCAAAGAGATACCGCACTCGAAGCCTTCCTTGACCTCTTTGACGTCTTCCTTGAAGCGCTTGAGACCTGAGATTTTGCCTTCCCAGATCTTCTCGCCGCCACGGATGAGACGAGCCCCTGCGCCACGTTTGGCCATACCTTTGGTCATCATGCAACCAGCGACGGTGCCTGTCTTGCTGATGCGGAAAGTCTGGCGAACCTCCGCTTGACCGAGATCCTTCTCGACCAGCTTCGGTGCCAAGAGCCCCTCCATGGCGAGCTTCACGTCATCGAGCACATTGTAGATGATCGAATACTGGCGAATCTCGATGCCTTCGCGTTGGGCGAGAGCAGAGGCCTTTCCAGCAGGCTTGACGTTGAAACCGACAATGATGGCGCCAGCCGCCACAGCCAGGTTCACGTCGTTTTCGGTGATGGCTCCCGCGGAGCTGAGCACCACGCTGACGCGCACCTTTTCCGTACTCAACTGAGCGAGAGACTCGCTGACGGCTTCCGCCGAGCCGCCGACGTCAGCTTTGACGATGACCTTGAGTTCGAGCTGTTCAGCTTCGCTCATCAACTGAGCGATTTCTTCCAGCGTACGCGGCTTGTTGCCCGCCGAAGGCGCCAAGCTACGGCGCTCCTTCACCTTGCGGGTGTCGGCGATCCCTTGCGCCGTCTTGAGATCCTTGACCACGTAGACCTGGTCACCCGCGCGCGGAACTTCGCTCAAACCAACAATTGCAGCTGGTTCTGCAGGACCGACGGCCTTCAGAGTACGCCCTGCCCAATCATGCATCGCACGGACCTTGCCGAAGCCAGCACCCGCGAGCACAACGTCACCTTTCTTGAGCGTGCCTTCCTTGACCAGGATGGTCGCCACCGGTCCGCGACCGCGATCCAACTGCGACTCCACGACCAAACCTGAAGCAGGCTTGTCAGGGTTTGCCTTCAGATCGAGAACTTCAGCCTGAAGGGCGAGCTTCTCCAAGAGATCGGGGATGCCTTCTTTTGTATGAGCCGACACCTCGCAGAACAGCGTGTCACCACCCCATTCTTCGGGAACCAGTCCGTTCTCGCTCAGCTCACGACGTACGCGCTCCGGTTGAGCTTCCGGCTTGTCACACTTATTGATCGCGACGAGTAGGGGTACCTCAGCCGCCTTGGCGTGCTGAATGGCTTCTTTCGTCTGCGGCATCACACCGTCGTCGGCAGCGACCACCAGAACGACGAGGTCCGTCGCCTTCGCTCCCCGAGCACGCATCGCGGTAAACGCGGCGTGACCTGGGGTGTCCATGAAAGTCACCTTCCCATGAGGAGTATCAACCGAGTACGCGCCAATATGCTGGGTGATTCCGCCTGACTCACCGGAAGCAACCGTCGTGTCCCGCATCGCATCGAGAAGGCTCGTCTTCCCGTGATCGACGTGACCCATCACCGTCACAACCGGAGGACATGGTTTCAAATCTTCGGGCGCGTCATCAGAGGTGTCGACACCCTGAGCCTTTTGGAGCTGCTCCTCTTCGCTCACTGCGACGTCTTCGACGTCCCAACCAAACTCCTCACCAATGATCTTCGCCGTGTCCGCATCAAGCGTGCTGTTGATGTTGATGCCGGACATACCGAGTTGAAAGAGCTTGCGAAGCATGTCGCCCGTCTTGACGCCCATACTACCGGCGAGGCTCTGCAAGGTGACTGTCTCTTCAATACGAACGACTTTCTTGTGGGCGTTGCGCTCCTTGGTGACAGGACCACCACCACCGCGACCCTTGCTGAACGAGCCGATCCCTCGTTGGCGAGGGCCGCCACGCATCATCCGACCACCTGGTCCTCGCCGACCGCCTGGGGCTGGGGCCTTGGCGTCGTACTGAACGCGTCGTGGGCCAGGACGATGGTTGTGCATCGGTACGCCGGGACGACCTTCCCAAACATCAATTCCTCGCTTAGGTGGCGACGAAGGACGAGCGGGAACGACAGACGGACGCTTTTCAGTCGTCGATGCAGCAGCTGCTTTCGCAGGTGCAGCAGCAACTGGAGCTTCTTTCTTCACTTCCTGAGGAGTTTCCGCAGCAGCCGGTGCAGGCGCGAGTTCGGGCTCCTCTTTCTTTTCTTCCGAAGAAGCAGAGGGCCGCGCTTCGACAACCGGAGGAGCCTTCGGCTCTTCAGGTGCAGGCTCCGGTGCAGGCTCCGACGTCGCAACAGGCTCAGAGGCGGGCGCCGGCTCAGGTGCGGGAGCAGGCTCAGGCTCAGGCTCACGTGCAGGAGCAGGCGTTTCAGCAACCGTCGGTTCGACGGAAGGTGCAGCCTTTGTTTCTGCAGTGGTTGCTTCGGAGGTTGCTGCTGTACTCTTACGACGGCGCACTACGGCGCGTCGCTTGACAGCTGGCTTCGCAGGCTCAGCAGCAGAAGGATTGGACGCACTACCGCCCTTGCCCAAGTGATTCTTCACTCGGACTTCGTCCTCCGCTGTGAGAACACTCATGTGATTCTTCACGTCGGGTACGTCGAGGGACTTCAGAACGGCCAAGAAGGCCTTGTTGTCCATTTCTAATTCGCGCGCCACTTCGTAGACGCGACGTTTTCCACTCAATTCAACCTCACTCAAAAATCTTCTCGTTCGGGGGAGCCCACTACAGATGGGTCCTCCCGGACCAGAAGGGCCATGGCGATAGCGCCAAAAAGGCCTCTAGCCAAGCCTCTATCCGTCACCGCCAAGACACCCACCTCGGGCCGCCCGGCAAGCTGACCCAATTCCTCCTTGGTGCTCCACGCGACCGCTTCCCCAGCCCCGATCGCGGCCTGGACGTGACCCAGTTTGGCCGCGGCCTGGGCATTCGTAGCCACCACGAGAAGGGTTGCCCGACCGGCTTCGGAAGCCTCTTTGGTCGCCTCAGCGCCAAAGATGAGCAAATTCTGCCGCCGAGCGCTCCCTAGTAGCAAAGAGGCGCGATGTTCGGCCGCCTGACCAAGGAGTCTCAAGGCCTCTGCCGTTTTGGTGGCGACTGGAGCCTTAAAGCTCCGTGATAAGGACTGCTGGAGCTTCACTAAGCAATTGCGGTGGGGATGAATCCATGCTCCCCGCCCGAAAGCCTTCCCCGCTAGGTCCGGCACGACTTGCCCGTCGTCTCCCCGAACCCAGCGGATCATCTCTTCAGGCCCTGCCTCTTTGCGGCATGCCGCGCAGGTACGGCGAGGGCCTGATGCCATACTCAGCTCTCGGCCTCCGCTAAAGCTTCGTCGCTACCGGTAGCTTCTTCCTCAGCACCCTCAGTCGTCTCACTTTCAGGCTCCGGGTTGGCTGCCTTCTCAGCGGCTTCACGCTCTAGACGATCCGCCAACTCAGCACGAGCTGCAGCAATCGTCGGCAATTCGCTGTCCAGGAATTTCTTTGCAGACTCCTGAACCTGGCGAGCCTTCTTCGTCCCCAAACGCGCACGGATGGCAAGACGCTCGGGGTCTTCCTGAGCAATATCCCGAACGTTCTTGTAGCCACCTTCTTCCAACAACTGCAGCGTGCGCAAGCCTACGCCATGGACAAAGCGCAGCTTGTCGCGCTCGGTGAGCGGCTCAGTGCCGGCGGAAGCCACTTCGATGCGCTTCTGACGAAGGCGCTCCATGGCCTCTTCTGCAGCTGCACGAAGAGTATCTGCTTGCTCCTGATCACCAACCCCATCGACAACTAACAACTCTTCCGAAGTCGCTTCGGCCACTTCTTCCAAAGCACGGAACCCTAGACGGTAGAAAGCGCGAGCCAACTCTTCATCAACTCCCTCAATCTCACCAAGAGCGCCCAGAGCTTCAGCCTCGATTTGCTTGAACTTACTCTCGCTGATGATGTCGAGCTTCCAGCCAGTCAGCTGCGCTGCGAGGCGTACATTCTGCCCCTTGCGGCCAATCGCCAGGCTGAGCTTCTCATCGGGAACCACCAGTTCCATGCGATGATCTGCTTCGTCAACGATCACTTTGTTCACGTCGGCAGGCTGGATGGCGTTGATGATGTAGCGGGCTGGATCTTCATCGAACGGAACGATGTCGATCTTCTCACCGCGCAGCTCCTGAACCACAGCTTGAACACGTGACCCCTTGATCCCAACGCAAGCACCGACAGCATCCACATCGGCGTTGCGAGATGCCACCGCAATCTTGCTGCGTGAACCAGCCTCGCGAGCGACACCCACGATGTTGACGATTCCTTCGTAAATCTCCGGGACCTCCGAGTGGAAAAGTTTCTCGACCAACGAAGGCGCCGACCGGCTGAGAATGATCATGGGCCCGCGGGCTTCACGATCGATATTCTTCACGTAGGCCACAATGCGGTCACCGGGACGATAAGTCTCACGCGGCGTTTGCTCTCGACCTGGGAGAACCGCCTCGGTCTTGCCGAGATCGACGATGATGTTGTGACCGCGCTCGAAACGATGAACGATCCCGCGAATGAGCTCCCCCTGGCGGTCCTTGAACTCTTCGAAAATGATGTCCCGTTCGGCGTCGCGAACCCGTTGGAGGAGAACCTGCTTGGCGGTTTGAGCTGCGATACGCCCGAAAGAGCTTCGTGCCTGAGCCATATCGAGAAGATCGCCGAACTCCTTGTCCTGCTGCTTGGCAGCTTCGGCGTCCTTCGGGTGCCAGAAAACCTGGAAACCGAGTTCCTCGCCGACTTCCGCTTCGAGTCCCACCTTCTGAGCTTCGTCGAGAGAAAGTTGGTTTTCGGGGTCTTCGACCTCTTCGACGACGGTCATGTACTGAAACAGGTCAATCGTGCCGGTTTCCTCATTGAGGCTCGCTTCCATTTCACGCGTCTGTCCAAAAGCCGCTTGCGCTGCCTTGAGGATCGCCGCCTCCATGGTCTCCACCAACACCTTTCGATCGAGGCCTTTCTCGCGTGCAACCTGATCGATCATTCCCAGAAGATCACCTTCTGCCATTTTAACTGCTCCGTTTCCTGGTGCGGCGACTGCCGCTGCTACCTAGAGGGCGCTTTCGGTGCCCTCCTGAACGCTTAGGTTGGCCCCAACTGAAGACCAACTTTGCGCTCGAAATCTCATCCAAAGAAAGGCTGATTTCCCCGTGGTCCGTTTCCAGTTCCACATGGCCCTCCTCATTCAATCCAAAGAGTGTTCCTCTGATTGTTTTTTGGCCCGTAAACCCGTCTCGCTCGGACGGTTCCTTGAGCTTCACCTTCAGCTCTTGTCCTGCGAAACGCCGGTAGTCGTCCGCAAGATACAATTGACGCTCGACACCGGGAGAACCGACCTCCAGCCGGTACTTACCGCCGATCACGTCGGACTCGTCGAACGCAGCAGACAGGTCACGGGAAATGTCCGTGCAAAGATCGATCGTGATCCCGTCACCCGTACGCTGGGTACCGGGCTTCTCGATCGTCAGAGCGAGAACTTTGCCGTCCCGATCGCCACGCCAAATCAACTCCACCCCATCAACGCGATGAGCCGCGAGCACGGGTTCCACCAAGGCCAGGACTTTGGCCTCGTCGAGTCCGGGAAGTTTTGTATGAGCGATCATTGAAAATGGGTTCGACGGTCGTACGGGAACCCCGCACGGGCAGAGAGATCGCCCAGCCGGTGAAAAAACGCGGCATTTCGAGGTGACATCTCTGACAATTGGGCAAAAAAAACCGAGCCGCCTAACGGGGGCCCGGGGGATCCACCCAAATTGTGACGAGAAGCTAACCGATGGGGCTGGGACGTGCAAGGAAACTCAGGGTAGGTCCGGATCATCGAGGCGCTGGAGAGTGCTTTGGTTCCCTCGCTCGAGTGAGGTAGAACCGCAAAAAGCCAAGGGAAATCCGTGAAGGGCGACAGCATCGTATCGATCGAACTTGCCGTAGGGGCAGCCGTATTTGTCCTTGGTGCTCGGCTTTTTGCGCTTATCCAAGCAACTCGCGGTGTCCCGGACACCCACCGCGAGGTCGTGGACGCCTTATCGACGGGCGATCTCAAAGACCTCGAACGAAAAACCAGCCGGCTTGGTTACAGCAATCCTTACGGGGAAATGGCCGCAGGTCTTCTCGAAACCAGCCGACGAGAAGCCGATTCTGCCACCGAACGAGAGGAAATGCTCGATCGAGCAGCCGGAGTGGCGAGGCGACGGATGATTCGCCGCACGCAGCAGGGCCAAGCGATGGATCTCGTCGCCTTTTCCGTCGCGTTAGGCATCGTCGTCTTTTCCCGAGAAACACTCCCCACCGGGCCGATCTTCTGGTTGCTCGCCGGTGCAGTCATGATCCTCCTGCTCTCCTCCATGGTCGCTCGAAGCCAACTCAAGGCCAGCATACTCAGCTCCTTGGAATCACTGCAGTCAGTGCTCGTCGCGCGCCCCCAACTCCCTAGCCTTTCAGGCGGACCAGTCGATTGCTTTTGGTGCGGGGAACGCACGGAAAAGCGAGCTTACGACGTCAGTGATCCGGAAACGGACGAGCAAGATCGGGTACTGGCCGCAGTCTGCGGATCGTGTGGGAAATTCGTAGCGACCCTTCCCGGAGAAGAGGCCGAGAGTGGCATCGACCCGGGTGCTCCTTAGCCTATCTGGGCTAAAAGAGGCTCCGAGGAGGCGAAAATTCGCGGCGCAAAGAAGGGCAATGGTGTATGAGCGGGCCCATGGAATCGAGCGCCGAAGACTACAGCACCGACCAAAGCCGAGAGTACTACGACGAGTTCTCCAAGGGTTATGAGGCGCGTCGCGGAAAGAATCTTCCAGGTGGCTACCATGAAATGCTGGATGCCCTGGAGGCCGGATACGTCGAACGCTTCGGGACCGGGAAGAAGGTCTTGGAGGTTGGGTGTGGCACCGGCCTCGTGCTCCAAAGGCTCGCTAGTTTCGCTTCGGAGGCTCAAGGCATCGACCTGTCTCCCGGCATGCTCGAAAAAGCCAAGGAACGAGGGCTCGACGTTCGGGAGGGCTCAGCGACCGAGCTTCCGTTTGATGACGACTACTTCGATGTCACCTGCTCCTTCAAGGTACTCGCTCATATCCCCGACATCGACAAGGCGCTGTCTGAAATGGCGCGAGTCACCAAACCGGGTGGAGTGGTTCTTGCCGAGCTCTACAATCCGTGGAGTTTCCGTGGACTCCTGCGCGCTCTTGGCCCAGCTCGTCGGATCGGATCAACGAAAAACGAAAGTGATGTCTACACTCGCTTCGATAGTCCCACCAAGGCCAAAGCACTGACCCCGGCTGGATGCCAGTTCGCAGGCGCGCGTGGTGTACGCATCGTGACGCCAGCTGCGCGCATCGTCGACGCTCCTGTGATCGGAAAGGTTTTCTACAAAACGGAGCAACTCCTTGCGGATAGCCCTCTGAGGGCCTTTGCCGGGTTCTACATCGCCAATTACCGCAAAATTTGAGGCGAAATCGACGATTCACCAGTGAGAAAAATCCGAGCGTTCGCCGCCGGTTTCGCCACAATGAGTCACGTGAACGCCCCCGTCCCGCGCCAATCCGCATCCTCTCGACCGACGAGTTGGTGGCTGTCGATCTTGCGCCGGCGAGCGGAGAGGATGCACGAAGAATACCTCGATCTCTCGCAGCCTATCGAATTCGAGACACAGGAAGAGCGTCGGGCAGCCATTAAATTCTTCAACGCCGCATTCCGCGCCGAAGAATCCGGACTGCGTCAAGCGCATGAGTTGTCCGAAGAAGTGCACGCGTGGGATCCTGATCTCGCTGAGGTGCTCCGCTTGTACGGAAGCGAAGAAGGATGGCACCGAGAGCTCGTTACAGAATTCCTCGAGTACCTCGGAGGCGAGGTGCAACCCATGGGGCGAGTCACGCGCACTCTCTATCGCCTCTATGCTCGCGCCAAGCGCATGGAGACGATCGTTTTGGTGAACTTAATGTTCGAAACGATCGGCGCCACCACCTATCGCATGGCGCTCTCTCATGTGAAACAACCAGCGGCGCGCCAGATGTTGACCATCCTGACGAGGGATGAGTCGTTCCACGTACCGCTCAACGTCCACTTCCTGCGCCACGTGCTCGCGAAAAACCCCAAGCGACAGTTTCGTCTCAAGATCATCTTCTTGCTGTTGTTCTGCAGTCTCGTGGCGCTCCCGCTTGCCAGTCGCCCGAAAGCTCAAGCGTTCGATGGAATCACGGTGCGAAAGCTGGCGCGAGGTTACGCCGAACAACTCGGCAGCCTGTTTCTCAATGAACCTGACCTCGGGCTCCATCCTCCTCTCTTTCTCTTGCGCTTGCTCGGCATCAAGCCAAGTGAACTGGTCAAAGGTCAGGCTCCAGGAGTGGCGAGCATTGAGGCCGCAGAGAAGGCCTCAGAACGAAACGACGTCACCGTGACGGCACTCTAAGCGCCTTGGCTTGCTTGGGTTCAGCCTCAAAAGCGACCGACGACGCCCAGATGTCCGCCACCGGGAAGCACTCCAAGGGTCGGCCGGATTTCGAAGGTGCTCTTCTCCCGACTTGACGCTTCGACCGGCGCCTCCAGCTCCGGCGGCAAAGGGCGAGGGCGAGTTCCGATCTTCCTCTCGGCTTTGAAATTCAACTGAGCTTCAGCGATTCCCAAAACGGCCACTCCGAGGAACCCCCAGCTCGACCAGGTCAGCACGGAATGAGCAGCTGCAATTTGGTTGTTGTGCTCTTCGGCTCCGTCATCAGTCGGAACGAAATCCTCCTGCTGAGGTCGATCACCCAAGTCATCCAAGATGAGCCCGGAAGTGATGGCTGTCCCCAGAAGGAGCGTCTCGCTGACGAGAAAAAGAGTCCCCAAGGCCGTCTTCCCGTTTTGAAACTGGCCAACTCCAAACGGTATGGTGGCGAGGACCCGGGAGTTGCGAACAATGAGCGATTCTTGGCGAGCAAGCTTTTCCAGCTCCCGTTCTCGGTACTCCCGTTGTTCAGCACGACGTCGTGCCTCCTCGTTTTCCTGCTGGAGGCGCCTGACTCGTTCCCGCTCGCGAGTTGCGATGAGTTGCTGCACTTCGTCTCGCACTTCAAGAAAAAGGCCGATCAACGGAGGAGGGAAGGTCAGACTGTCCGGCGACGTCATCAGAGGGTTTTCCTGGAGTGCCTCACGAAGGACTCGACGAGCCTCCTCACGCCGCCCCGCCAGAAGAGCACAGGATGCGAGATAGAGACGCCCTTGCTCAATGATTGCCGTGTCTTGAAACGGTTGCTCGGAGCTCGGATCAAGAAGCACAGCAAGCTCACCGGAACACTGGTGATAGCTCCCCGATCGATACAAGCTCACCACTCGATCGAGCTCAGCCGTATCGCTGAGCCGAACCCGAGGGGATTCTGGTGTCGCCGAATTCGCTTCTTCACCGCTTTCATCTCCGTCCCCTGCGTCGGAGTCGGACGATTCCTCCACCGCGGCGCGCGATGGAGATTCCTGTGCGGTCGCCGATGATTGGATAGCGGACACCGCGCACAGCACAGCACTGAAGACCAACGAGCGGGGCATCAGACGAGCTGTTCGTGAAAGAAGGATGGGCGGGGCTCCATGCTGAACGTACGGCCCCTAGCATGCTCTAAGTGCTCGTTAACGGGAAGGTTTGACCAGCTTTCAGGACCACATCCACCGTTTTTGGCTCACCCTTTTGGCCAGGTGGCGGGAAAACTGTGCATTTTAGCGGTCTGGAGGGGCTGTTCATGGGGATAGTCTTCGAGCTTCCGCCGTTGATGATCCCCGCCACCCCACAGGTCGCGCGACTGCCGGGCGCTCCAATGAACTGAAGGGTTGCCGGGCGAAATTTGATCACCCCTTTGACGATCTGGTCCCCTTCCCCAGCGACAATCTCCACTGTTTCAGGTGGGGACGGCTCGCAACACTCGGCATTCTGAGGGTCGGGAACGAACTGAATCGTATGAGGACCCAAACTCAAAGTGTGCGTCTTGAACCAAGAAAACGAACGGCCATCGATCCGTACACGAGCATTTTGAGGCCCAACAACGACCGGTGTGCGAACGGTGCGTGTACTCTCACTACGAGCAACAGGCTGAGTGGTGGGACGCCGCGGCTTGAAAGGGCCCTTCTTGGGCGACTTCTTCGCCTTGTCGACTTTCGGACGAGCATCGGCCACAGCCGGACCTTTCCCCTTGGGCTTCTTGGTCTCCTCCTCCTTCGGTTCCAACTTCAGCTCTTTCGCCTCCGCTTTCTTTTTCGGAAGGCTGGCCACCTCTTTTTGCACCGGCCGCTCTTTCCACCACCAGGCCAAGGTGCCTCCCACAAGCCCCACGACGGAAACAACGACTAACAGCGAAAGAATCTGACGTTTGAAGCGGCCCCGACGTGCCAAGCCAGCGACTTCACCCAAGAGTTGCGTATCGTCGGGCCGATAAGCCAACGCTCGATTGAAGAGCGACGCAGCTCGAAGAACCTCACCACTCTCGCGCGCTTCCGCCGCCCGTTCGGCGATCACATCAGGAAAGTCCTCGTCGTGACGAGACTTGTAAGCATGAGGATCATCCAGGTAGCTGGCGATCTCACCTCGAACTTCCTTGACCCCGAGATCAGACAGTTCTTTTTCCAGCGCCTCACCAAGCTCCACCGAGCTCGCATGTCGATCTTCCGGGACTCGAGACAGAGCCTGGGAGGCGATCTTTCCATAAGCGCTCCCGACGCGTGGAAGCTGTCGCTCGGGCGGGAGGAAAATTCCTTCCAGGACTTTCCGGAGAACTTGCGCCGGGTTCTTTCCCTCGAACGGCAGGATGCCTGTCAGCATTTCGTAGAGTAAAACCCCCGTGCCAAAAACGTCCGCTCGCGCGTCGACATCACCGCCTTCGATTTGCTCCGGCGCCATATGCGCAGGTGATCCCAAAACCTGGCCTGTGTGGGTTACGCCTTGTGCGTCGAGGAGTTTGGCGATTCCAAAATCTGTGAGCTTGACCCGCGCAGGATCTCCCCCTCCGGCGCTCGAATCAGGCCCTTGATCCATACTGAGAAGCACGTTCTCCGGCTTCACATCACGGTGAACGACTCCTTCCCGGTGAGCGACGGCTAGAGCTCGACAGACTTCAACCGCCACACAAGCGGCAATTTCAGGAGGAAGCGCTCCCTGCTCCAACAACAATTGCCGCAGGGTGATCCCGCGAATTAATTCGACAACGAGGTATTTCTCTTCCTCATCATCGGACGAGACATCATAGACCTCGACGATGTTCGGGTGCTTCACCTTGGCGACGGCAAGAGCCTCGCTTTGGAACCTCTTGGCGACCTCGGGGCTCTCACGCAAATGGCGATGGATCACCTTGATGGCCACTTCACGATTCAGACGACGATCACGCGCCCGGTAAACAGTCGCCATACCCCCATGCCCGATCTCATCAAGGAGCTCGTACTTGTCGAGTTCAACTGGTGGATGTGCAGGCAGACTCAAGGGTTCGTGGCCGTTCTAGCGGAAGAGCTACTTCCAAGGAAATCTATCGAAGAATAGCGAAACAAGCCGCCGACTGGTAATGGCACGCCATGAGCGAAGCAGAACACGGCTTTGGCCGCGATCCCGCTGGGCGGGCTACCTTGGGGGGACGCCTCCTCTCGGAACTGCTTTCCGAAGCGAAAGTGCCAACGCCTGCGTATTTTTATGACCTCTCGGCCATGCGCACACGAGTCAGAAAAATCGGAGAAGCCTTTGGCAACGCTCCACATCTGATTGCCTACGCCGTCAAGGCGAACAGCGCTGGGTCAATTGTTCGGACGGTCACCGAAGCTGGAGCTGGCGTGGATGCCGTCAGTGGCGGTGAGTTGTCGTTGGCGAGGAAGCTTGACGTTCCCAGTCGGAAAATCGTGCTGAGCGGTGTCGCGAAGAAAGACGACGAGATCGACCTCGCCTTGCGTGAGGACATTCTGGCGATCCAGGTTGAAAGCGTCACTGAGCTGTCGCGAGTCAAAGACCGCGCTTGCGCAATGGGCGTGGAAGCCCGCGTCTCGATTCGCATCAATCCATCAGTAAAGATCGACTCCCATTCGCACATCGCCACAGGCCATGACGCGGCGAAATTTGGCATCGCACGGAACGACTTGGCTGCCGCTTACACCTTCATCAAGGAATCGCCCAACTCCCTACGCCTTGTCGGACTCTCCACCCACGTCGGCTCCATGCTCAAATCACCTGACTCTTACTTGAAGTCAGCTGCGGTCGTCTGCACCTCGGCTCAAGAAGCCGTTCGTCACGGTTTCCCGTTGGAGTACGTCGACTTCGGCGGTGGCTTCGGTATCGACTACGGTGACGGACCCGCGGACCCGCCCCATCAATTTGCTTCAGCAGCTCTGGGTTTGTTGAAAGAGCAGGGGTTGGCCGATCTGAAGTTGGTCGTTGAACCGGGACGGAGCATCGTCGGAAGCTACGGTGTTCTGCTCGCCCAAGTGGTGCAAACGAAGGCAAGCGGTGAGCGCCGCTGGCTCATGCTCGACGCCGGGATGAATGACCTCTTGCGACCAGCTTTGTACCAAGCGCCCCATCGTATCGAGCCTCTCGATCGGCTCCCGGGGAAGCTTTCCCACCGAGTCGTTGGCCCCGTTTGCGAGAGTACTGACGACTTTGGTGATCATCTCATCGGAGACGCTCCTTCCCACGTGGTGATTCGCGACGCGGGAGCCTACGCGTTCACGATGGCCAGTGAATACAATGGGCGACCGTTGCCAGCCGAGGTTTTCGTCGACGAGGGTCGAGTCGCCCATGTCAGCCCCAGCCGCGGAGTCGACGCGTGGCTAGCAGACCGCTTGAAGGCTTGAGCTTCCGGCCGTCTCGCACCGGCCACTTTGCACGAGGCAAGCCGGTTTCACCCGATTCGCGTTCGTTAGCTTGATCCTGTCTTGCGACGAGACTTGGGGGCAGCGGATTTGCTCCGTGTCGACTTGGGCGTTGCCGAGCGGCGAGACGCAGGGGCCGTCGACTTCGATCGAACGCCACTCTTCGCGCCCTTGCGACCGCTCGATGAGCTAGGCGGAGGTGCCTCGGGACGACGGCTTCGCCGAGACGGAGGCGCCGATTGGGCAAAGTGCACCTGACCGTCCTCGAGAATCTCGACACCCAACGTGCGACAACGCCGGGCTAATTTATCGAGATCTACACCGTCGGCCACGAGCAAGCCGCTGGGCGGCGACGGGTTGACGAAGAGATCAGCTGTGGAACGTCGTGTGGACAACATGCGCCGGACTTCAGGATCATCGATCCAGATGAACCCAGCCGCCGCGACGAACTCTGCTCTGCCAAGAACCGCACTCGCTTGCGCCAACTGGCGCTGAATGGGGTCCGGCAACGCCGCGACGACTTCCAATCGTGCCCGCAACACGGAAGGATCAATGCCTGTTCCGATAGCCAGCGCCAAGGTGCGAGGCGTGAGAATCAGGTCGAGATCACCCTCGACGTTTCCGACCTCCGTCAACGCGTTGAGTTCCAGGACGCTTGCCATGGTAACCGCCGAACCAACGCGCAGCGTCTGATTGTCGATGAACTTACCCGGGCGCCCTTCTGCATTGCGAGTGGTGCCGGCAAGCCAGGCACGCCCACGCGGAGTGATGCGTAACATCGGACCTACGACATCATCCCCTTCGTCGGGGGAGGCGAGATCGACCACACCCAGAATGTGAAGGGTGTCGACAGCCATGCGCCGGGCGATCTCCACAGGATCAGCGAGCTCCAGACCGAGTTTGACGGCTGTCCGCTCAATCAACCGAGTCAAACCCGGCGTGCGAGGATCCGCATGGAGGTAGTCCTGAATGGCACCCCACGGAGCCCATTGACCATCACCCAGCTCCTGCAGAGCTTCGACGACAATGTTCCGAACGACGCCAGCGGCTCCGGCTTCTCGAGCTTCACCCTGTGCGCGGAGCAATTCTCCATCTTCTCGCGCCTCATCCCAAGCAGCGCCCCGGCGCCACGTCTCGAAGAGAAGTGAGCCAATCTCTTCGAGTCGTAGTTTCCCAGGGGTGGAGTCCGACGAAACGGCTCCCTCATCCCAGAGCCCAGCGATACGGCTCAGCGCAGCGACGACCGCAACCGTCTCTGGGGTCCGCCCAAAGCGAGTCGCCATCTTCGAGATCAACGATTTCGGAGTTCCGACGCCCGCTCGAACCTCCGCTTCGCCCCCGTGGACAGCCATCGCAATCCCGATTGCAAGAGGCACCGCGTCTTGAGCGAATTGTGCACGTTGCGGAATGTAGTCCTCACTCGCCACCTTCTCGCGGATCTGGCGACGCAGAGCCTCACGCTCCTCGAGTCGTTCTGCTCCGACGAGCTTGGTCACCTCGGTGGGAATGACGTGACGGTTTGGGTGAACTGGAACGAGGAACCCGCGGCGCTCCAAGGCAAACCCAACTCCTCGACGGGATGGAGTCGCGCCAGACGCGCCACGCAGTCGGACTGGCTCTCGCTCCATTTCCAGGAGCTCCTCTGTGTCGACTTCTCCGCCCACCTCCTCCACTGAGTGAAGCAACTTGCGCTCCTGCGGAGGAAGCTCGGCGAGTTCATGGGACAGGCGAGAAGGATTCGCTAGAACGGCCCAAGCTTCTTCCAAAGCCAAGGCGATCGGCGGCGCCACGGGACGCCCCAGATAGTGGGAAGCAATTGCAGTGGCCACTTCCTGATTCGCCTGTGCCAAGAGTGCGCGAGCACTCCGGGGGTCATCGCCATCCCACGACTTCATCTGCAGCATGAAAGCGACGGGAAAAACTAGCTCAAGACCACCCTTCGCCTTTTTCGCGAAGACCAGGCCCCGTTTCACCAGAGGCTCCAAGCCGGGCGGAGCCACGTCCACATCCATCCGTCCGCCGGCCTCCGCCAAAGCGACCATGAGATCCGCGGAAGCCCGTCCGAGACGAGCTGGTTCACGAAGCTCGGAGGAAGTCAGTAGGACGCGAGCAACCTGGGAGGGAACATCAATGCGTTTGGCTGGATCGACAGCTGCATCAATTCGCCGGATCAAGGACTGGAACTCACGTTTGGGGAGAGCGCGGAGAACATCTACGAGGCCCATCGCCTCGACTGCCTCAAGGGCCGTCTCTGTTACACTCTGGGGATCACTGTCGTCGTTGCTCATCGCTTCGTCTTGATGTGTTGTACCCGCCCGCTCTAGATGTGCCGCTTACTGGCAGAGGCCGCGAAGCAAAGCTCATCTAGATCCCTGTGTCCAGGGAGATCCCTCGACACTTTTCTACATAGATCCCTCAGTCTAGCGCACAAAGTCTGACCGGTCAGGGGCGCGACTACGGAATCCTTAGCTTTAGTCACTGGTTCCTAGTTCATCTGCAAGAAGAGCGCTGATGTTGTCCGGACGAATGTCCAGATTATCTGGCCGATAGCGTCAACTATCAGAAATCGTTCGGTTGGCGACGGATTGTTCAAAGGGGAGTGCTGAAGAAGCAGTGCTGAAGAATGCGTTTCAGTCGCGTTTCCGGTTTCTAGCTCTCTCATTTCAAAACTGCAGGGGGTTTCCGTCCCACCGTGCACTCCTTTTTGCACCTTGATAGCGCTCCGCTGATCGACGTCCTCGAAGCGAAATTCTTAAGGGCACAGCAAGCGATCGGAAGCGAAAGAGCCTCGTCCTTGCTGAATCATCACCCGGCTGAAACTGCCCGAAGGGACCTGCTATGGCAGGCTCATGATTCTGCGCGATCCCGTGCACGGCTTGGTGTCGTTTGAAGCACCGGAGCAGCAGATCATCCCGGCTCTTCTTGAAGCGCGCGAAGTGCAACGCCTTCGTCGCATCGCTCAACTCGGCTTGAGCTCCTTGGCTTACCCTGGAGCAAATCACTCGCGTTTTGCTCACGCCTTGGGAACAGCTCACGTAATGAGCCGTTTTATCGAGCGCATCCGACAGATCTCCGCAGATCTCCCTTATTGGCAGCGGTTGACCACAGAACGGGCGGTGGACGCCCTCGCAGCAGCACTCCTTCACGACGTAGGTCATGGCCCCTTCTCCCACTTGTTTGAAGAGGCGATGCCGGGAGCAGTCCACCACGAGGAATGGTCGGCGCGCATCGTCAGTGATCCATCGACCGACGTGCATCGAGTGCTCAAGAAGATGGACCCGGGGCTTCCTGAACGTGTTGTCTCGCTGATCGAAGGAAAACACGAACTCCCCTATCTCGCACACGCCGTCAGCGGAACATTCGACGTGGATCGCTGCGACTACTTGCTTCGCGATGCCCACTTCACCGGCGTGAGCTACGGCAAGTACGACTTGGATTGGTTGCTCCGTTCGTTTTGCTTGGCACCAGCCGAAAACAACGGCGCGCCGACTCTGGCCATTGATGGAACGAAGGGACTCCCGGCGATCGAGTCGTTTACTCTTGCGCGAGTTTTCATGTTCCAGCAGGTCTATTTTCACAAGGCGAGCCGCGCGAGCGACTGGCTCGTCTCGAAAATACTGGCGCGAACACGAGACCTGTTCCAAGGCGGAGCGCGGGTCACCGGGGCGCCACGAGCCTTGGAAAGCCTGGCACGACAAGAACAGACAAGCCTCGGCGATTACCTCGAGCTCAACGACGCCGTCATGTGGACTGCGCTTGGTGAATTCGAAAAGTCCAAAGACCCGATCCTCGCCGATTTGTCAAAACGCTTAAACGCACGACAACTGTTCAAGTCTTTCGAACTCTTCGGCGAGGACGCCACGATCGAGGGTCGCTCCAGATGCTTGGAAGTCGCTCGCGACCTCGCGAGCGCGGCAGGTCTGGACGCGGAGGTCTATGTCGGCCTCGATGTCCCCTCCGTCCCCACCTTCGATGATGCGAAAGATCCAATCACCGTCTTGTTTCCCGACGGAAGTGAGCGCAAACCGAGCGAAGTGTCGTTCCTTCTCGGGCGACTCCGCGGACAGATCCTCGCACGGCCGCGCATCATCTATCCACCCGAAATTCGGGAGCAACTCCTCGCGGAGCTTGGCAGAAGCGGCTCACCCCTGAGTCGCGGACGCTCTCGTGGCACACTAGCCGGCGGTTCCTTTACGCAGGTCAACGACGAGAATGAAGCATCCAAGTAGCCTGCACGACTTCAGGCTCCGGTTCGTCACGGGCCTTCTTGCAACGACGATGCCCTTCGTGGTGACGCCAGAAGTGGCACACGCCCGAGACAGTGCATTCGGACCATCACATGGCACCGTGGAACGTATCGACGCACCGGATACCGAGACCCGTCGCGCCGACGGGGTCTATGGCCGATTCAACGGCGACTTGTCTCTCGCGATCGGTGCGGGGGTGGAAGGTGACTTGGAGGAAGACGCAATCCGCCCTCTCATTGTCGGCCAACTGACCTTCTACCAAACGGTAGGACTCTACTCGTCTTACCGAGAAGGAGTCCAAAGGCGGGACTCGGTCGAACGAATGTTCTCCTTGGGCCTCGAACTTTCTCCGCTCTTTCTCTTTCGTTGGTCGCGTGCATGGGAGAAAGGCCCAGCTTTCTGGGATCTCACTTTAGACTCCCTAGCCTTTTACGGAGGAGCTGCACTCATTCAGGACCAGCCCGAACACTCTCCTTTAGAAGTCGCTCCTGAGCTGGGTCTCGGCCTAAGCCTACCGTTGATGGGTCGAGCCAACGGGCTCTGGCTGCGCTCGCAAGCCCAACTGACGCTGGATCACGACCCGACACCGTCGGTGTTCCTCTGGCTTTCGTGGCAGGGCTTCGTCCACACAGGGATCTTGGAAATCGAGGAGCCTTAGTCCGTCAACGAGTCACGGAGATTCGTCTCGATTGGCAATGTGCTCTCGGATCCCATCTGCCTCGCGGTCGCAGAAATCCCGTACGGCAGCGTCCAGTTGTGCGTCGTGGAGATAGTGGACACTGCGAGTGATCGTGGGAGCGAACCCACGCCCTTCTTTATGCCCTCCGCCAGCTCCCGGTTCGAAGCGAGCCAACCCTCGTTTGATGCATTCCTCGACCCCCGAATAGAGACACACGTTGAAATGCAAAAACGGCACTTCCTGAAAAGCTCCCCAATAACGTCCGTACAGAGCGTCGGCTCCCAGTAAATTGAAAGCACCGGCAAGCACTTCATTGTGTCCATTGCGCGCCACAACAAAGTGAAGCTCGTCGGGCATCTTCTCCATCACTCGCTCAAAGAAACCTCGCGTCAAATAGCGACGCCCCCAAACGTACTTATCAACCGTCGTCAGATAGAGTTCGTAGGCGAGGCGTGCATCCTCAGCTCGAATCGAGTCCCCTTGATGCACGTCGATTCGCATTCCGCATTTTTCCAGCTCACGGCGCTCGCGACGAATGGCAGCTCGTCGCTTCGCTCGAAAGCACGAAAGATAATCATCAAACGACTCGTGACCGGGGTTCGAAAATTGAAACTGAACGCCAAGACGTAGCGCCCAGTGGCGGTTCGTCAGCTCGTTGACGGTCGCCTCATCTGGGAACAGCATGTGAACGCTCGAAAGACCCAACTTCTCTGCCAACTCCGGCAGGGCTCCGGTCAATATGTCAAAGACAGCGTCGCGGTCGTCCGCTGAAGCACCCCGACCGAGCAACACGCGAGGGCCTGTTGCCGGGGTGAACGGAACAGCCAAAACAAGCTTCGGATAATAGCGAATGCCCAGGCGCAGCTCCGCGAATTCTGCCCACCCCTGATCGAAGACGAACTCACCGTAGCTGTGCAACTTGATGTACGCTGGAACCACCGCGACGATTTCCGTTTGCCGTCGAACCACAAGGTGCCGGGGGATCCACCCCCTGTCGGCACCCAAAGAACCGGACTCCTCCAAAGCGAGAAGCCATTGGTAGTTCAAGAACGGATAGCGGTCGGGACCCTCTAGCTCGCTCCAGAGCTCCACACCGACTTCGTCGACCGATTCAGCCAGACTCAGCTCGTACACGCCTCACTCCAGCACCCCTGTTTCCCCCTCCCAACGACTAATCACGATGGCGGCAGCCGAATCGCCCAGCACGTTCACGCTAGTTCTGCACATATCGAGCACTCGGTCGACGGCCAGGATCAAGCCCAACCCTTCAAGAGGCAGTCCCATTGAGGTCAGGATCAGCGAAATCGCTACAAGGCTAGCCGCCGGAATCCCGGCAACACCAATGCTCGTCAGGAGCGCAACCACGACCACAAGCAGGAGCTGAGCGAAACCTAGCTCGACACCGTAGGCCTGCGCAATGAACACAGCCGCCACGCACTCATAAAGCGCAGTACCGTCCATGTTCACCGTTGCTCCCAACGGCAGGGTGAAGCTGGTCACTCTCTTGGAAACTCCGGCTTCCGAAACTCGCTCCATCGTCAGGGGCAGTGTGCCGGATGACGAAGCCGTCGAAAAAGCCATGAGCAAGGCCGGCGACATGATTCGAAAATGCTTCCGCGGGTCGACTTTCGCGAACAAGAAAAGCACGAGAGGAACTGTCACGAATGCATGGGTCCCGAGCGCCGCGAGCACCGTGGCGACAAATGCCATGAGCGGTAGCACCGCCGACAAGCCCGTGGTCAACGCCACCTTACCGACAAGCCCGAAAACTCCAACGGGCGCGAAGAGCAAGACAAAGTCGGTCATTTTGAGCATGACGTCATAAACGCCTTGCCAGAAAGAAGTCAGCACCTTGCGTGGCTCTTCAGCAATTTTCGTTGTGAAAAACCCGAACAAGATGGAAAACACGATGACGCCCAACATCTCGCCAGCGGCTGCGTCAGCGAGAACGTTTTTGGGAATCATTCGTAGGAAGACAGCGACGATGTCGCCAGCTCCCTTCCCTTCAACTCGCTCCACAACAGCGCCAACTTCCGCGCTGAGACCAACAAGTTCACGAGCCGGCTTCCCGTCGACCACCCCAGGCTCAATGAGAACAACAAGGACAATCCCCGTGATCACAGCCACGAGAGAGCTCAGGACGTAGTACAGAGCGGTCCGCGCACCGAGGCGCCCGACGTTCGCTCCCCCGCCGACTCCCGAGACGCCGGTGATGATCGACGCCATGATCAGAGGCAGCACAATCATCTTGAGTGCACGAAGAAAAAGGTCTCCGAAAAATCCCAGGATGCCGATCAGCGGAACACCAAAAACTTTTGACGACTCATCAAAGCTCGCTCCGACGGCTACGGCTAGCAGCAGTGCAATCAGGATCTGCCAATGAAGTTCGAGCTTCTTCGTCATCTCTTCCTCGGGGAGGCGTCGGGACACTTTGTCGGCTTTTCGTGCAAAAGCACACAAGAAGCCGGCAGGCGCCTACTTAACAGACCCATTTATACAAAGAGAACTGCTTTCTACTCCTTGAAGTCACCCGCTGGGTGAGCTGGAGGTTGTGTGGGGACGCTTCTTTTGAAAAGCTCGGCCACTGCATGGGGATTGACCTACTTCTCCTCGCCGTCGGAGGCGTTATGCTCTACTACGGCGCGGAATGGCTCGTTGAGGGGGCCGCGGGTATGGCCTTGCAGCTCGGTGTTCGACCGTTGCTGATTGGTTTGACGATCGTGTCTTATGCGACGAGCGCGCCAGAACTCGCCGTGAGCGTCTCCGCTGCCATGAAAGGTGACGGCCCGCTCGTTCTAGGGAACGTCATTGGTTCGAACATTGCCAACATTGGTTTGATCCTCGGCATCACCGCGCTCATTGCGCCGCCCAAGAGCGACGGCAGCATGCGTGGAAGAGAGATCTGGGTGTTGCTGGCAGCCACCGCCGCAGTACCCCTTCTCCTCATCGATGGACAAATGCAGCGCTGGGAAGGCGCGCTGATGATCCTCGGGTCTGTGGCGTTCACCTGGCTGACCATCCGCTGGTCGAAGAAACGACCCGCCGACTTGGACGAGGTACCGACCGAGGAAAACCGCACCAAACTCGTTCTTGTTGGAATCGGCCTTCTGGGGTTGGCCGTGCTCGTCGGCGGAGGTGAGCTTTTCGTTCGTGGAGCCGTAGGCCTCGCGCAAGACTTAGGAGTGGATGAACGAGTGATCGGCTTGACGGTCGTCGCCTTCGGAACCAGCGTCCCAGAGCTCGCAGCTTCGGTCGTCGCCGCCCTCAAGGGTCATTCCGACCTGGCTCTAGGCAACGTGGTCGGCTCCAACATTTTCAATCTACTCCTCATCCTCGGCACGGCCGGCGCCATCGATGCCTTCCTCGTGGACTTCTCGACCCTTTACTTGGACTTGGCATTCCTGGGCGCGTTGACGATTGGAGCAGCTGTGGTGCTCTCGATGGTGCGAACGATCACGCGCCTCGAAGGCATTCTTTTGGCGGGAAGCTACGTCGCGTTCCTCGGGTTACTCGTCGCGCAAGTGAAGTAAGGGCGATTAACTCCCGAGAAGCCCCCACGCTTCTGAAGAATATTGATCTCGAAAGGTCAAGGAGAGCTGCGAAAGAAACCGGGCACATGCCCGTTCTCCGCGATCGTCGTTTCCTTCTCGGGCGCGCGCCAACCCGTCAATCCCCTCCAACGCGGCTTCATAGGGCCGCCCGGCAGTTGCCAAAGCAACCCCCAGCGCCAACGCAGCACGACACTTCGCCGAAGGATCGTCGACAGGGGCGTTGTCCTTCGAGCGACGGAGGCGGCGCAACGCTTCACCACTCTTGCCGTCTGCCAGCTGAGCCATAGCGTCCAGTCGTTCCGCCGCCTGAGGAGCCGACTGAGCGCGCACCGAGTTCGCCAACTGCTGGAGAGATTCGGCATCGCGCTTTCGTAGGGCCTTGGCCACTTCTTCCGGAAACACAGCTGGTGCAGCATCACCGAGAGCCGCCGTGGTACTCACGAAGCGATTCATCTGGCGCACTCGCTCGGATTCGGGGGCGCGACTGGATGGTGGATGGCTGCGCCTTTCCGCTGGAACGAGTTCAAGCACTTCTTCGCGGGACGGAGGCGCCGGAGTCTGGGTTTCCACGAGCGGTCGCTCTGGGTCAAGGAGCACTGCCGGCACTTCAGGACGGCCGGGCCGCTTCCCCACTTCGCCGGCCGTTCCCAAGCGTCCATGCGACGCCTCAACAATCTCAGGAGACAGCAAGACTTCGCCAGGTCGAGCCAAACGAGCGAGTTCCTTCACACGACGAGTCGGCACTCCCGTCACAAAGGCAATACGAACGCCGTCGTAAACCACCGATAGATCACCGTGACAAATCCCTGTTGCGAGCTCTGGAGCCAGCGGCGCATCGACAAGAAAATCAATCGCGTCGTAGAGCCCATCCCAAGCGAAGTCGACCGTCACTGATCGACCTCCCCACCCGATAAACCGCCCGCCTAACGCAATCCCGCGATCGAAGAGACGAACCGCCATGTCCGCCCACTGCTCCTCACGCTGCTCCTCGGTAACGTCAGGATCAATCTCCGGACGCCACTCAGCACGCACAAGGATGCGAGTCATCGCTCACCTCGAAATAAAGTCATCCCCAAAAACGAAATGCCCATCGGGCACCTCAACAAGAAGTAGAGCGCTAGCTCACGCCCATCACAATCATCATGACAGGAAAGAGGCAGGTCGTCCGCCCGGCCAACAAAAAGCCGTAAAAATACGCGATCCAGCCACGAATTTCTGAGCAATCGTGGCCAGAACAGCACACCCGACGGTCAACGTTCCACCCAGCCGTCGGAATCAACTACCGAGTAAAGCGCTATCGGTTCGCAATGTGGATCGCGTGACCCAGGGACGCCGCCGAAGCTTCCATCAACGCCTCCCCGAGAGTTGGATGAGGATGAATGGTCAGGGACATATCCTCGGCAGTAGCCACCATCTCAAGAGCCAAAGCTGCCTCACTGATCAGATCACTGGCCGATGGACCAACGATGTGAATCCCGAGAATGCGACCTGACTTCGTATCGGTGATGACCTTCGTGAAGCCATCCGTCTCAGCAATGCTCATAGCACGACCCAAGGCTGCGAACGGAAACTTCCCCACCTTGATCTCGTACCCTTCGTCTTTCGCTTGTTTTTCCGTGAGGCCAACGGTCGCGATCTCTGGATGAGTGAAGACGATCCCGGGTACCGTGACCCAATCCTTCGCGGCGCGCTTCCCGCCGATCACCTCGGCCACGACTTCGCCTTCCTTGGATGCCTTGTGAGCGAGCATGGGTGGCCCACTCACGTCACCGATCGCATAGATCCCTTCGACATTGGTCTGCCCCTGATCGTTCGTCTGAACGAATCCACGCCCATCGATTTGAACGCCGAGCTCTTCGAGACCAAGGCTCTTCGACCGGGGCTTCATTCCGACAGCCACGAGCACTTGATCGGCCTCAAGCAGCTGCTCTTTACCGTCGGTCGAAACGCGAACTTTTACGCCATTGGAGGTCTTTTCAAGGCCTTCAGCGCGAGTGTTCTTCAGCACCTTACCGCCGTGTTTGGTGATCGTTCGTTCGACAACCTTCACACAATCCGGCTCGATTCCTGGCAGCAGCTGTGGCGTCAGTTCGACGACCGTCAACTCAGATCCAAAGCTCTGGTAGACCATCCCGAGTTCGAGACCAATCACTCCGCCGCCCACGACGATCAAACTCTTCGGGATCTTGCGGAGGCTGACGGCCTCACGCGCTCCGATCACCTTGTCTCCGTCGAACTCGAAGCCCGGAACCTGAATCGTTGCCGAACCAGTTGCGACGACAATCCCTTTGCTTGCGGTGACACGTTTTTTGCCACCGGATTTTAAGGTCACCTCAACGGTGTCCTTCGCCACCAGTTTGCCGCGCCCTTCCAAAATGTCGGCACCGTTGTTCTTCAACAGTCCACGAACGCCGCCCGTCAACTTCTTGACGATGCCGTCCTTCCAATCCTGCATCTTCTCTGGATCAACCGTGACCTCGCCGACGTTGATGCCATGAGCACCGATGGTGTGCGCTTTTTCATAGAAGTGAGCGTTGGCGATCAGCGCCTTCGACGGAATGCAGCCCCAGTTCAGACAGACTCCACCGTACTCTTCCTCCTCGATACAGACCGTCTTGACTCCAAGTTGAGCCAGGCGAATCGCGCAAACGTAGCCACCAGGACCACCACCGAGAACAATTGCTTCATACTGATCGCTCATGGGCAGGCCCTTAGCGAGAAGGTCGAGCTCAGGCAAAGAGAAGCGGATTTCGCACTCTTTCTTTCGGTTTCAAGGCAACTGGTTCCACCATTCCACCCCGAACCACGACGGAACTTTCAACTCTGCGACGACTCCAGCTTGGCGATCGCAGAAGCGAGAACATCGGGATCGAGCGCTTGAGCGTTTTCCGTGAGGGGTTTCAGGAGAGCCAGCGCGTCCGGGTGGAGAGAATCGCCCAGAGCTTTCGCTGCCATGGTCCGATCCAGATAACTGCGTCCAGACAGCGCCGCGCGCAACCGCTCAAAAGCTCGAGCACTCCCGAGTCGACAAAGGGAACCCAAGGCATTCCACCGAAACGGATCGAGGCTAAAGCCCAAACGTCCGAAGGCACGGCGCGTCAGATCAGGAATCGCCTCCTGAAGCTCCAAATGTCCAGTGAGTTCCAGCGACAACTGTTCATCGCGCGGTTCGCGAACACGGAACCTCCGCGCAACAACCGCAAAGATCATCTCACGGGGAGCCGTCAGCCCACGATCGCCAGCAAGCAGCTGCGCCACAAGACGAACGCCGGGATCCGGATCCTTGCAAACGCGTATCAGTTCCTCATCCAACGCCGGAGGCACTGCGAAATCACCAGCCAACAACACCTCGTCGACGAGTCGGACCGCCAGCTCACGGATCTCCGCGTCCTCATCACCCAATGCTCGAAGAATGTCATCGGCGGCGTCACCGGGGCGCAACTGGCTGTGCGCCAATAGCGCCTGATAACGCACCGAAGGATCACCAGCCGCCAGCAAGCAGGCAAGCCGACCGACCACCTCGGCATCATCCGGGTTGGCGATCTCACCGAGGCACATCACCGCCATTTGACGGACGCGAATCTCGACATCAGACAACAACGGCACGACAGCTTCCACCAACTCAGAGGCACTCTCGTCGGCCGCCGTGATCAGCGCTTGCCGTCGAACGTCCGCGTTGTCGTCATGGAGCGCCGTCGACAAGAGCTCCAATCGAGCCCCCCGTTCTTCCTCAGCACCCCCGCGCGCCAGATCACGCAAAACCGACAGGCGAACTTTCGGATCGGCATGCGGCAAATCACGTTGACACGCCTCAAGATTCCGGGGAAGCAAAGCCACCTTGAACACGGCCCGAAGCTAACGCATTTCTCTGGTCCGCGCCGCAGATCCCCGTAGGATTACCGCCCGAATTCACTGGCTGCTCATGAGCGTCCCCCCTTCCGCCAACAACGCCGATCTACGTCAACTGTTCCGCAAGCACTTTCTCGGCGCTGCCATCAGCCTGTTGGTCATCGTGGCGATCGCAGTTGTGCTCACGTTACATTTCCAAAGCGAACTCGACGCCTTTACGGTGGCTGTCTTCGAATCCATCGGAATCGGCGGACTTGCAGGGCTGCTCTTTATCACCGACGCGTTCGTGAGCCCTTTCCCCCCCGACTCGGTGCTCATTCTCATCGCAGCAAGCCCCTACCACGCAGACTGGCCTTGGCTGCTTCCGCTACTCGGTCTTCTCAGTTCGGCGGCGGGATGTGTCGGCTACAGTTGCGGACGGGCCCTCTCCGATCGTCCCTGGGCGCAAAAATGGTTCGGCAACCTTCACGCGAAAAGCGAGGATCTCGTCCAACGCTACGGTCCCTGGGCGGTGGCCTTGGGGGCGCTGACTCCGGTGCCCTTCTCGATCACCTGCTGGACGGCGGGAATCATGCGCTTGCCTTTTCGCGCCTTCATTCTGCCGTGCCTCCTCAGGATCCCTCGGTACACCGTCTATTACGCGGCCATTGCGTATTTCCCGAAACTCTTCGCGTAAGAGCAGCTCAACCGAACGGGCGCTGCACGCCTCAGCGATCAATTCATGGCGCCGCCGGCACCGCCGGCACCCGTCGAATCGGGTACTCCGGTGCAGACTTGATCGGACTGATCCTCGCCATGCGGCTCGAAGCTCGTCGCTTCAATACAGACCTTCGTCCCTTCAGGCTCTTGTTCGATGACCGCAGCCCCCCACTCGTTCGTCTTCGCCATGTCGATGCAGGCGTAACCATTTCGACAATCGCTACCACTTTCACAAACGGCCATGCAGAAAGTCCGTCGGTAGGGCGATGTTTGAGTCGTCACGTTGCACGCCCCTTGAGTCGAAAGGGTGTTGTTGAACGCAACACAGACACTTTCATCTTCGGGACAACTCGTTGGATCGCAGTCAACCTGAGTGCAGTAGCCGTCGATCTGCGTCGTATCGCAGAGTCGATCGCCTTGCTGTGAACAATCGAGATCCGTCACACATTCGTCGCCGATCTTGGGCTGACATCCGAGGGCGCCGAGCAAGATCACCGGGGCCAAGCGAGCAACGAAGGAGCGATGCAGCATAAGTGGGGCGAACCCTAGTTCAGAGGGGTGAGACGGCAAGAGCGCTTCAAAGCGCAGTTTCAGCCTTGTTGAAGCCGAAAATCGCACAAAGGGGTGAAAAATGAGCAGATAAGGAAGAGAGCAGGAGATTGGACTGTTCCTTGCCCGTACCCAAGCTGAGCTCTACGCTTCTGTTCCGTGCGCATTTTCATGCCAAAACGGCCACCCAAGGGCCGCCCAAGCTCTCGTTTTCGTGAGCGCCTGAGCTTGGCGCTTCTCGGAAGCGCAGCGTTGGGTTGCGCTGTGGATCCGAGCACCGACGAAGAAGAAGTTTCCGACTCCACTCAGGCGGCGGTCCGTGTCCAACATGTCCAGCTGCCTAACGGTGACTCACGCAGCGATGCCGTCGCAGGGTTTGTCCGCCTTCCGGTTACAGCCGACGCTGATCAGGTGCTCTCGCTCATGGGTCTTGAAGTGCCAATTCCCGCAGTCAACGATTGCCTTTCCGAAGCGAGTCTGTCGGCCGATCTCTCGTCTCTTTCCGACGCCGAGCTCCTTGAGGCAGACGCCGTCATTTTAGAAACCAGCGAAGGCGCCTCGGAGCTTGCCCCTTATGCCTTCCCAGCCGTGGCTGATCTTGTGCGAGGAGCAGTCTACCTCAGCCGGGACCGAGAGAGCTCTCTTCCGTTCGGCGGGACCTACACCCTTCTCGGCTCGGGCATTTCGAACGAGGCATCGAGTGTCGAACTCGCGACAAGCCAACAAAGTCCGCCCCCGCTGGCGGGAGTGGTCATCGACGGCCAAGAGCTCGCTGGCTCTTTGGAGCTCACTCCCCGTAGCTTCCTCGACCTCAGCTGGAATGCTTCGGACAGCCCGGACGATATCGTCGTCGTGACTGTTGAAAATGAACAAGATTCTTGGGCTTGTAGCTTTTCCGACCAGGAAGAATACGGCTCCGTTTCTCTCGTCGCTGATGGTGGTGTCACGTTCGGACAGCCCGGACAGGAAAGTCTAGTCACTGTGCATCGCATTCGAACGAGCGAAATGAAGGACGCCCTGCGTCCTGAGGGTATCGACGCTGCCCGCATGACGTTCGACTTCGCAGTTCAGGCCTCGGTTTCCTTCGCAGACGATGCTGGTTCCCTGGCAGATGGCGTTGGGGACGACATCCCCGCCGATTCTCAATAAACTGCAGCCGTGACAGACGGCGGCCGCGAAGTACACCGTGTGTACTGCATTCCAGGGATGTTCGGCTTCGGTCGGCTTGCTGGGTACGACTACTTTCACCACGTCAAAAGCGCTCTGAGCCCACACTTTTGGAATCGGGGATTCGACGTCAAGTTCTTCGATGTCCCGTGCCCACCAACATCATCACTGCGGGAACGGGCCAAAGTCTTGAAGAAAACCATCGCCCACACCTGTGGAAACGACGGCCCCATCCATCTCCTCGGACATTCCACCGGCGGGCTCGACGCGCGACTCGCCATCGCTCCCACCGTGAACATCGGTGTCGCTCAAGAGCTCCAAGGTTGGCGAAGCCGAGTGAAAACGCTCGTCACCCTGAACACTCCTCATTTTGGGACGCCTCTCGCAACCTACTTCACCACCGTATCCGGTACACGGATGCTCTACGCTGTTTCGTTGCTCACAGCCGTTTCTCTACGCATCGGAGAGCCTTCCTTGGCTCTCTTCTCCCGAGTCTTAGCAGGAGTCAGCAGCATCGATTCACTTTTTGGGGGAGACATGCAGCTCTTCACCCGCGCGACGGACAGCATTCTCCGTTTCGTCGACAAAGATGGTCGAGGAGAAATCACAAACTACTTGAGCAAAGTGCAAACCGATCAAGGTGCAGTCATTCAGATCACCCCGGAGGCGATGGACCTCTTCAACGCGGCCGTCGAAAACTCGGAAGACATCCGTTACGGCTGCGTCGTCGCAGCATCACCACGACCTTCCTCCTTGAAAGCAGCCCGACGAGTCCGCTCCGCCTACATGGCATTCACAGCCGCTCTCTACACCACACTCTACCAATTCACGGGCCAGCGCCACGAACGTTACGGATACGCCACTCCCTCGCCAAGCCAACTCAGCCGACTCACCGACGCTCTCGGTCGCTCGCCTGAAGACGAGGACAGCGACGGGATCGTCCCAGCCCTCAGCATGATCTGGGGCGAATTGCTCTGGGCCGAAGAGGCAGATCACCTCGACACTCTGGGACACTTCCATGACGATCAGAAGCCAGCCATCCACACAGACTGGCTCACCAGCGGAGCAAAACTCACGCGCGAGCGCTTTAATCGAATGATGACCGCGGTAGCGCAGTTTCAGCTTGGGCAGTCAACTCACTCAACAGCTTGACTCAAGCAACAAGCAGGGCGATCGAAAATCACCCCATTCACCGGAACTCACTCCTTCGCGCTGTCCTCAGATGGCGCTTTTTTTTTTGCTGGGGCGGTTTCCGTCTCCGCTTTCTTTTTGGCCGCAGCCTTTGATGCGGGAGGCTGTTTCTTCGGTGGGGACGCGGGAGCCGATTCCCCCAAAATCGGTAGGCTCAAACGCATCACACGACCACCCCGAAGATATTCGATGTCGATGTTTTCTGCCTTCTTCAGGCTCATCATGACTTCGTAGACGTGCGCAGGGCGCTCAATCGGTAACCCGTTGACGCTTGTGATCACGTCGCCACGACCGATGCCAAGTCCGTCAAAGCGCTCTTTGTCGTGAATACGAACAATCTTCCACCCGAGAAAACGACCATCCTCGTCGAGCTGCTCGACAGGCTCAAATCCCTGAATGAAGCGCGGAACACCCGCCGCGATGACGTTATCGACGTCTTTTCGCTCGACATGAGTGATTGGAGCATGAACGTTTTCAATCGGAGGCGCCGCGAGCTGATCTTGCGGATCGTCGTGAGCCGAAAGGTTCACGGGACTAGCAGCCTGCTTCGGCCCCGAGCACCCCGCCGCAAAGAGGAGAATCCCGAGCCATCCAGCACCATTGTTAAGATTGAGTGTCAGAGCCGACATGGCCTGACTATCCACCTCAAGGAGCGAGACTGCCAAATTCTGGGAGCGTCGAAATGGCCGAGCGAAGGCGAGTCGCCACCTCATCCAACGTCCCGACACCAGAAAGCACCTCAATCCGATCATCCGGAAGAAACTCGGTGGCGCGCTTATAGAACCCCGCGAGCCGACGCTGGAGCTCGGTCTTCTCGTAGAGCTCCGGCTTTTCGTTTCGCGTCCGCCGTCGTTCCTCCGCTACCTCTGACGGAAGATCGAGCACCAATGTGAGATCCGGTCGCCGCGCCTTCCTGTTCAGCTCACGTAGCCAGGGGAGTGCCCCTTCGCCCTGCGGACATGTAGCCGACTGATAAATCAGGCTCGATAGATCGTAACGATCGCTGATGACTACAGCCCCACGATCGAGCGCTGGCTCAATCTCTCGCCGCAAATGATCCAGCCGATCGGCGGAAAAGAGCAGCGCCATTGCCGACCAATCAAGGTCCACGGGCTCCTCCTGTTCTCCTTTGAGCTCTCCCGCAAGAGCCTGACGAAGAAAGCGGCCGATCGGTCCCGCTGTCGGCTCTCGCGTGAGAATGACTTCGCGCCCAGCTTCACGCACGGAATGAGCGAGTCGAGCAGCTTGAGTGGTCGTGCCGGAACCATCGATCCCTTCTAAGACGATGAAGCTCATGAGTCGCCTCTCACCAAATCTTCAGCTCCTGGTTCGAGAACCATGTTGTCGAGCAATCGTGTGACCCCGACATTTCCAGCGACTGCGATCAGCAGCTCCTCGGAAAACTCCCCTGAAATCTCGGAAAGCGTGACGGGATCGCGCGTCTCGACATAGTCGATCTCCACCCCTTGCCCCATCTCTTGAACAACAAGCTCCCGGAGCGACTCGCTGAGCCGCACTCCTTCACGATAAGCATCGAGTGCTTTTTGCAAACCGCGAGAAATGAGCAACGCTCGGTGACGCTCCTCGGAGCTCAGGTAGGTATTTCTCGAGCTCATCGCGAGCCCATCGGCCTCGCGAACGATCGGCGCACCAACGACGTCCACAGGGAAGAGAAGATCAGTCGCCATTCGCTCAATGAGCCGCCACTGTTGGTAGTCCTTCTTTCCGAAAACATACCGGGCTGAGCCTACAACGTTGAAAAGCTTGGCAACGACCGTCGCCACTCCCTCGAAATGTCCTGGGCGCGAAGTACCGCACAGGCCTTGGCTCAACTCGGTCACCCTCACACGAGTCTGTTCGCCCGCTGGATACATCTCGTCCACAGGTGGCGCAAAGATGACCGTGGCTCCGGCCCCCGCGGCGAGCTCCGTGTCTCTCTCCAAAGTCCTCGGATACCTTTCGAAATCCTCATGAGGACCGAACTGGGTCGGGTTGACGAATATGGTCACGACAACCTCGTCCGCCCCCCGAGCCGCTTCTCGAACAAGGGAAAGATGTCCTTCATGAAGAGCTCCCATCGTCGGAACCGCCCCAATCCTGGCACCATCTTGACGACGATTCTTCAGAAACTCGCGAAGATCCGCGACCGAATCCAATGTGCGACAACTCATCGTCACGATTGATCGTCCGGGAGATTTTCCCCCTGCATCATGGAGAAGGAATGCTCTTCGGAGGGGAAGCTTCCCCCTTGAACCTCCTGCACGTACTCCCCAATCGCGGCGGTGATGTCATCGCCGGCCTCTCGAAATCTCTTGACAAACTTCGGAGAGACACCGGAGTACATGCCCAAAAGATCATAACAAACAAGTACTTGCCCGTCCGTGTCCCGCCCGGCTCCGATGCCAATCGTGGGAACGCTCACGCGCTCTGTCAGCATCTTGGCGACCTCCGACGGGACTCCTTCAATGACGATCGAGTAGACCCCGGAGTCCTCGAGGGCGACCACATCGTGGAGAAGCTCTCGCGCGGCGTCTTCTGTCTTCCCTTGCACACGAAAGCCGCCGAATCGATGGACCGATTGGGGAGTGAGTCCGACATGCCCCATCACTGGAACGCCAGCATCGACGATTTTCCTTACCGAAGCGGCAACTCGACGCCCCCCTTCGAGTTTCACCGACTCCGCTCCCCCTTCTTTGACAAGTCGCCCTGCCGATTCAAGAGCTTTCTCCGGTGAGACTTGGTAACTCAGAAAAGGCAAGTCGCAAACGACATGAGCTGCAGGCGCGGCCCGAGTCACCGCCCGGCAGTGATAGATCATCTCGTCCAACGTGACGGAGAGTGTGTTGTCGTTTCCCTGAACCACCATTCCCAGGGAGTCACCCACCATCAAAACGTCGACACCACCTTCGTCCAAAAGGCGAGCCATGGTTGCATCATAGGCCGTAACCACAGCTAGCTTGGGACCGACGTTTTTCCGAGCCGCCAGAGAGGTCGTTGTGACTTTCTTCCGAGTCATCGTCTTGAGACCATCGGTAGTCTAGGCAGATCTCGAACGGAAGCGAATCGGTTCAAGATAGACATCAATCCGCAAAAAGAAACGGGCGCTCCCTCAAGGAAGCGCCCGAGCTTTTGGCGGGCTTTTTGGGCCAGATCCGTGTTCCAAGCGGAACACAGCGCCCTCAGCCGCAGAAGAAGAATCTTACTTCTTAGCAGCTGTCTTCTTAGCAGCCTTCTTCTTCGTGGCCTTCTTGGCTGTCTTCTTAGCAGCCTTCTTCTTCGTGGCCTTCTTGGCTGTCTTCTTAGCAGCCTTCTTCTTGGCTGTCTTCTTAGCAGCCTTCTTCTTCGTGGCCTTCTTCTTCGTGGCCTTCTTCTTCGCGGTCTTCTTGGCAGCCTTCTTAGCAGCCTTCTTCACCGTCTTTTTGGCAGCTGCCTTCTTGGCAACCTTCTTCTTAGACTTCTTTGCAGCCATAATTTTTTCCTTTGTGTCCCTCAAGTTTGAGTTGACTTGAGGCTTACTTTGCACTGGCGAAGCGCCCTTCGTCAAGAAGGGTATCGCGTCGGCGCAAAACCGATCGTTGTCAAAGTCGAAGCAAACGTCAACTTGCCGACGTGACGCCGAAGACAATGACAACTCCAACTCGTCCTCACCCAAGCGATGTGACAGTCGATTCTTGATGACGCACACTCACTTCACGAGTCGACATCAACACCTTGCACACCCATGAACGACGAAACGATCGAAACCAAAACGCTCATCGACGAGACTTGTCGACTGTGTCAGCGCTATATCGATGAGGTCGTCCTTCCGTTTTCTTTGTGCCCTTGGGCAGCCTCGGCGTTGCAAAACGGACGCGTGCAAATGTCTGTAATCACAGATGTATTTACTGGGCAGCCAGACCTCGTGACAGCTGCACAGCGGGTTCGAAGTGCATTCACTTCGGTCAAAGAGGAGAGGGTCGAGTTGGTTCTCGTGCTTCTTCCTCAAGCTCAATTCAAGCGCCTGGAGATGGATGACCTCCTGCGCGCGATCCGTGCTCGTGACACTTCGGGCTCACCGAGTCAGAGCGAACTCGGATTCGCGCTCGCCGCGTTCCACCCCGAAGCTTCACCGGATCGGACGACTCCCGAACGATTCATTCCGTACCTTCGTCGCAGCCCCGACCCAATGATTCAAGGTGTCAGAACGTCCGCATTGGCCAAGATCGAACCAACTCAAAATGCGGGAACTGCTTATTTCGACCTGGAAAACATGGATGTCAGCTCGCTGAACGCTCCGTCAACAGAATCGCTCCGGGCTCGCATTGCTCGAGCCAACCTGAAGACGGTCGAGCAGGAAGGATTGAATGTTCTCGAAGATCGCTACGAGGCGATCCAAAGGGATCATCAAGAGACGCGAAAACGCCTCCTCGGTCGAAATGTGTGACGGACGGCGCGATTTGACTCCTCTGCTTGAAATCGAGCGCCCACGACCACTGACCTCGTGGTAAATCACCTTTGTGACGAGCACAGAGGCTCCCCCGCGACTGCAGCTCAGCGCGTTTGGCGTGACGACAGCCTCCGGCTGGCAAAGCGAACGGGTCAGCGCCGAACTCCATTCGGGTGAGTGTTTGGCACTTCTTGGACGACCTGGCAGCGGAAAAACCCTGCTATTGGAACAACTGGGATCCATTTATCGACCAGGTGTGAAGAGCTCCGGAGCCAGTCAGGTGAGACCATTGGCCCTTGTGCCTCAAGATGCCCGCCTGACGGTACTGCCCACCGATCGAGTCTGGTCTCTTGTGGGGCTCAACGGTTTTGGCGTCCGGCTCAAGCAGATGACGGGACGACGGTTTTCCCACTCAGTGGACGAAAATCGGACCATCACGCTTCTCGAAGAGCTCCGACTCGATGCGGATCGCATTGCAGAACTTCCCTTTCGTGACCTGTCGTCAAGTGAGCGACGGTGCGTTCTGCTGGCTGCAGCTTTGCTCTCACGCCCGGAGATCCTCGCGATCGATGGCTGGGACGAGCAAATGGACGGACCGAGCCGTGAACGGATCGCACAAGTTCTTCACAAGAAAATGAAGAACGGGCTGAGCGTGCTCCTCACCGCGCGCAAATATCCCCTCAAAAATTTCACCGACGCTCAAGTGTGCTCTCTGGGAGAAACTGCAGCTGCAGGTGATGGCCCCGTGCCTCTGATTCAAAAAATCACCCCGAGCAAGCCCCATGACCATGCACTCTTGGAGCTCAATCGCGTTGGTGTCGAGAAACGACGGCTGAGCCTTCTACGACGGCGCCCCCCCGCTTTTCCGGTGGATGGCGCCTCACTCTTCGTTCGCCACGGGGAGACGGTCGCCCTTCTCGGACCAGCAGGAGCTGGAAAGACGACTCTGCTTCGAGCAATTTCCGGGCTGCACCCTGCCAATCGCGGCACGATTCGGGTGGAGGGGAACGATGTCACTCTTGCAAAAGGTCGTCGCGCGCGACGCCTCCGAAGGGATGTTCAGCTCGTCTTTCAAGACGCGGCGGCGGTGTTGGACGGACACCGGACCGTCCAATCCCACCTTGAAGAAGCGATGATGCTCAAGAAGGGGCTTCCGGGTTCACCCAGCGAATGGCTTGAGCGCCTCGGGCTCTCGCCGCGACTTCTCAAGGCTCCGGCCGACCAACTCAGTGCAGCGGAGGCTCAGCGGGTCGACCTCGCTCGTAGCCTCGTCGTCGCGCCCAAACTAGTTCTTTTTGACGCTCCTGAGGTCTCGGCTGCTGGCGCAGATGGTGGAACTCTGGCCGCTCTCCTTCAGGCAGAAAAAGCTCAAGGAAGAGCCTTCCTCATTGCCACCAGCGACCCAGAACTGGCTCACGGTCTTGCGGATCGAATCGCAATCTTTCTCGCCGGTCGGGTCGTCGAGTTCGGTTCCAAGGAGCAAGTCTTGGAGCATCCTACCCACCCACTGACCCAAGCTTGGCTTCGCTCGGGGCCAGTCCCCCCCGCCGATCCCACGGCTCCTAGCATCGGCTGCCCGTACATCGCTGAATGTCCACGCCGCCAGTTACCACAGTGCGACGAGCAGGAACCTATGCTGGCCCCCCTGCAGAGCCTCGAAGACCTTTCCAGCGATCAAGAAAGCGGCACGAGTCGCCGAGTTGCCTGTTTCCACCCGATCGTCGACTAGCGCGGTGCTCCGAGACGGGAGCCCCCAAAGCAAAGTAGCTCTAAAGCAAGAGCTCTAAAGCACCCGGTGCATCCATTCGTGAGTATCCGGGGCCGTCCCGTGCTGGATTTCTAACAGGCGCTTGCGCAGCTCAGCGGCTACCGGGCCCGTCTTCCCCTCGTTGATCAAGAAACCACCTTGCTCGGACTTCACCTCACCCACGGGAGTAATCACAGCCGCCGTCCCACAGGCGAAGACTTCAGTCATCGAACCGTCTTCAATATGCTTTCGGAACTCATCAACCGTGATCGGCGCCTCTTCGACACGGTAACCGAGGTCTCCAGCAAACTGCAGAATGCTATCCCGAGTGACTCCTGGAAGAAGACTGCCGGTCAAATTGGGCGTGAGGAGCCGCACCTCTTGGCCTTTTTGGTAAACGAAAAAGAGGTTCATGCCGCCCATCTCCTCGATGAACCGACGCTCCTTCGCATCCAACCAGATAACCTGATCGCAGCCTTCTTGGTTCGCCTGACGTTGGGCGATGAGACTCGCCGCGTAGTTACCGGCGCACTTGGCATGGCCAGTACCGCCAGGGGCAGCTCGCACGTAGTCGCGGGAAATCCAAAGCGAAACGGGCTTGATTCCCTTGGGGAAATAAGCGCCCGAAGGGGAAGCGATCAGGAGAAAGAGATACTCCTTCGCTGGGCGCACCCCGAGGCCACCTTCAGTGGCAATCATCAGGGGCCGAAGATAAAGGCTCTCACCAACGTGCGGAGGAACCCAATCCTTCTCCTGGCGAATCAAGGCGTCTGACGCGGCGATGAAGAGCTCCTCCGGAAGGGAGGGCATCGCCAGGCGCTCTGCCGACGTTTGAAATCGCTTGGCGTTGGCCTCCGGTCGAAAGGTGGCAATGCCGCCATCCTGTTGCCGATAAGCCTTGAAACCCTCAAAGATGGCCTGGCCGTAGTGAAGCACCGAGGCCGCAGGATCCAGCGCAATCGGAGCATAAGGAACCAAGGCAGCGTCATGCCACCCTTGCTCCACTGAATGAGAAATGCGCACCATGTTGTCGACAAACACCCGACCAAACCCCAAGTTCTGCAGGAGTTGAGCGCGCTCTTCGGCGCTTTTTGACGGAGGCGCGGGCTGAAGTGCAATCTGATGCGATGCCATGATCAGGTTCGGGGGCATACCACGACGAGGCGACGAGTCATCTTACTTCGCAGAGGACGCAGCTTTGTTCGGGGTTTTCTCGCCGGTCAGTGAGCAAACCAGAGTCGACAACTTCAGGGCAAGGCCGTCAGGGCGCATCACGAGCAAGCGGTCACCTGAACGAGACAAGGGAATTTTCCCTTCAAGACCAGCTTCAACTTGAAAGTCCGGGGACTCAGCCTGCCCATCCAACGTGCCGAGAAGAACATCACTTTCGTAACCGCGAGCGGTGATCCAAAGCGGTGTGCCATCACCACCACTGAGGAGCGCTGGAGCACCGGCGCCGAGCCCCTCGTGAGCGACCACTCCAGAAATGACCGCACCATCCAGCCCAATCAAGCTCGTTTTTATCGGCGAAGCCCCCTCTTGCCGTCCACGATCCGCCACTCGATAAGCGAGAGCGAGACGTCCACCAGACGCCGCTTGAGAATCAAAGGCGACGACATTCCCCATCGAGCCCACAGCGATCGATTCTCCGTCTGTTCGTCCGCGTTCGTCGAGTCGCTGGGCGCTCAAGGAACGCGGAGCCTCATCGACAAGACCTGGCGAGCCAGGTTCCGACTTTTCCAAAGTGCCAAACGACAACCAAGAAGCCCAGTATCCCCCTTCGCGTGAGCTGAGTTTCGGCGAAGCTCCGTCACCATCGCTCGGAGAAATTGAGTTCTCCCGCCCGAGCGACTTCATGGATTCCGGCTGGAAAGCCAAGGCGCGAATCTGAGACCGCAAGGTCGACTTGTCGAAGTGATCCCAGGCGAGAAGCCCCTTGGCGAGAGCGAAATCAGCGGTCTGTCCGCGAACAACCTTCACTTCAGGTCCCCAGGCAACTTGGCCCTTCGTCGAAAGGTCATCGACTTGCGCCAAACGCAAACGCGTGTGTCCCGCATCGTTGTCCACGACAGCGACAACCACTTGCTCCCCAGCCATCGACACGACTTGCGGCGGGCTCACGGAACCGTGCACCCGTCCCAGATCCGCAGAGCGGAAAGCTCCACGGCCATCGACGAAGAGAATCGAGGCTCGACTTTCGCCTCCACTCTCCAAAACTCCCAGCGCAAAACCGCCTTCAGTCGCCACAGCGTTCCCCACCTCCACCGCCGAAGGAGCCTCATGGCCTTTCGACCGGAGAGTAACCTCGCGTCCGCCAGCCAAGGGCTCACATCTCCGAACCGCAGGGCGCTTCTTTTCCTCAGGTTCGAGAAGTTCTCGCTCGTCGTTCGGCGGAGCCTCCAGCTCACCTTTTTTTTTCTTGTCGCAGCCGACGATGGTCGTCGCGATGGCTACTACGAAAAGGAGCGGTCGAACAGGCGCCATGGCTCCCGGGGGTATCACTGTGCAGGTCCCTATAAAAGGCGCAGCCTGAGGCTCATTCGGACTTGCGGCCCCATTGAATCGCGACATACCCTCAATTTGGTCAAACCAGTTGACCAAGGATCACAAGCACTGGCCATTCTTGCCCCTTCCCGGGGGCTCGTTCGATGTCTACTCCTCCGCTCACTCACCCATATGTGCCCAACGTGGCACTCAAGGCCCTCTATGAGCGCGTCTTCCAATACATTCAGGTGGAAGACGGATGGGCCGAGCAGGTGCGCAACCTGAGCAAGAGAGGTTCGGTGCTCTACGTGCTTCCGAACTTGAATTGGCTCGATTTCCTCGCGCTCGACTACCTGACGAAGCGCCATCATCTCCCGCCGCTCCGCTACGCCAACGATCTCGGTCTCTGGGTGCTCAACCCTCACGGTCCCAACGTCCCCGGACAGGGACTAATGAACATGCTCCTGCCTCACAAAAGGCAGAATCCCGAAGGACTGCTGCGCGACGCCATCGAAAACGAAGGAAGCGCAGCGCTTTTCCTCAAGCGCCCCCCAAGTGTGCTCGACGTGGCTGCCGGAGCCACCGGGGGGCGGGGAATGCGTGAAGGAGACACTCTCGTTCGCGCGATCTTTCAAATGCAACGGGAGGAGACAGCGAACGTCATTCTGCTTCCTCTGGTGTTCGTATGGTCGAAGTCCCCCGACAAAGTGGCCGCCAGTCCTTGGGACTTCATTTTGGGACCGCGCGCCTGGCCGACTCCCACCCGCGCCCTGGGCCAGTTCGCCTACAACCGCAACCATGCGAGCCTTCGCTGGGGTGATGCCATCGAGGTCGGAAAGATGCTCGGCGAAAATCCCGAGCAAAAAGACGAGGTTCTCGTCCGACGCATCACCTACATGGTGCTCCGTAGGATCGAGCGCGAGCGACGAGCGGTCGTTGGCCCGGCGGAAAAAGCACCTGAGCGAGTTCGCGCAGAGATCCTCCGCAGCCCACGCCTTCAGACGATCATCTCCGACTTGGCAGATGGCCCTTCCGCGGTGAAAGAAAAACTCTCGGAAGCATCAGCCATGCTTCGAGAACTTCAGGCAACTCCCAACGCGGATGTCCTCAAAGGAATGGGAGTCACTCTTCGTTGGGGGTTCAACCGCATCTATCGCGGCATTGAGTACGATCAGAAGGATGTCGATCGGCTGCGTCAGGCTTCTCGTGAGGGCGCATTGGTCCTTCTGCCGAGCCACAAGAGCCATATCGACTACCTGGTTCTGAGCTACTTCTTTTATGAGCGTAACTTGATGCTCCCGATGATCGCGGCGGGGGACAACCTCAACTTTCAACCCGTCGGACCCATCTTCCGTCGCTGCGGGGCGTTCTTCATTCGGCGAAGCTTCAAAGGAGATCGTCTTTATGCAGCAGTTGTCGACGCATACATCCGGCGACTGATCCGCGACGGGTTTCCCATCGAGGTCTTCCTGGAAGGGGGAAGGAGTCGGACGGGAAAATTACTGGAGCCCAAGCTCGGGCTTCTCAACATGATCGTCGACTCGGCCCTCGGCGTACCGCTCCAGAAAGTCCATTTCGTGCCGGTGAGCATCGGTTACGAACGAGTCATCGAGGCCGACAGTTACCAACGAGAGCTGACTGGAGCTGAAAAGAAGAAAGAAGAGGCCGCCGATCTCCTGAGCGCCAGTGAAGTTCTCCGCCACCGGTACGGCCGGCTCAATCTTCAGTTTGGCACCATCATGACGCTTCAAGATATTGGTGCCGAACTTGGAATTGCGAACGAGGACATGCGGCGCCCAGCCAAGCGGCGAGCTGTCGTCACACGTTTGGGCAACCGCGTGATGGATGAAATCAACCGTGTCACTGCCGTGACCCCCGGAGCGCTAACCGCCATGGCGCTTTTGGCAGAGAACCAACGTTCCGCGAAGGAAAGCGAAGTCTATGAAGTGTGCCGTCGCTTGCTAGCGATGGTCCGGCGCATGGACGCCCGCATTTCCTCCACGATGCTCAAACACGGCGGCGACCTCCGCTACAGCTCCATTCGGGAAAGCCTACAAATGTTCGTAGACGCGCAATTGCTCGACGTGTCCGAGGAGTCTTCCAACGGTGGCGGCAACGCGGAGTCCACCTACTCCATCGTGGAGAGCAAGCGCCTGCAACTCGACACGAGTAAGAACATCATCGTTCACTTCTTTTTGGAACGCGGATTGATCGCAAGCGCTTTGGAACGTGACGAAAATGGCCGGTTCATCCCGTCCGACCTCACGACAGTCAAAGAGCGGGTTCTCTTCAGTTCCAAGCTCTTCAAACACGAATTTCGTTTCCGGGCAGATGCTTCCTTCGAGGAAATCTTCGATTCAACAGTCAACGACCTGTGCCGAGACAAGCATCTCGAGCGACAGGGAGATCGGCTCATCCGTGGTGAAGGGGAATTCGATTGGTCTGGAGAAAAGTGGCTCTGTACCTATGCCTCCATCCTCGCAGCTTTCTTCGAGGGCTATCTTGTGGCAGCCGAAAGTTTGGAGCTTCTCTTCGGCAACGCACGATCTGAAAAAGACTTGGTCAAGAATGGCCTGGCCCGTGGACACTCGCTTTACCTCGCCGACGAGCTTTCGCGACGAGAGGCGATCAGCAAACCCGTTCTCCTCAACGCGTACCAAGCGTTCTCAGAAATGGGGTACTTGCGTAGCCGGTCGGGGAAGATCGAACTGCAAGAAGCCTACAAGTCTCGCGACGCGCTTGACGAACTAGTCGCGACGCTCAAAGGTTACGTCACCGGGCGCCACGTGGGCCCGTCTTAGCCCGTGACTCGTCCGCAATCGACCTCCAAGGAGCCCGCGCTCTCTCGCGGTCCAAGACTTTTGTCCGCAGCAACGTTGGTCGGCTCTCTCGCCACCATCGGCTGCATGGGCACTCCCTCTCCCCTCGCTCCCAGTCTCGACGGAACCATCGGTGTTCCTCATAACGGTGTCCTCACCAAGAGCGCTGAACTGCCGCGACAGGGCAAGGGCTACAAGAGGTTTCGCCCCCGCTCTCCAGTGTATCATGGGCTACCTCGACTCGTCCGAGCCATCGAACGCGCTGCAAAAGTCGTTGAACTCGAAATGCCCGGAGGGGCCCCGCTGATCGTTGGGGATCTCAGCGCTCAAACAGGTGGGAAAATCCCACGACACAACTCTCATCGAACGGGTCGCGACGTGGACTTCCTCTTCTACGTCACGACACCCTCTGGAATTCCACGAGCCAATCCTGGCTTCTTTCCGTTGGGAGCCGATGGATTCGTCAAGTTTCCCGACGGAAGCTACGGACTTCTCGACGTCGAGCGCCAATGGCTACTCTTTCGTACACTGCTGACTGATCCGGAAATCGACCTCCAGTTTCTCTTCATGAGTCGCGATCTGGAAGCCCGCTTGGTCGAATACGCGATGGCGAAAGAAACTGATCTCGAGCTACTTTGGCACGCCCAAACGGTCATGCTGCAGCCCGGCGACAGCCTCCCTCATGCGGACCACGTGCACGTGCGAATCGCTTGCAAACCCGAAGAGGCGGTTCAAGGGTGCACAGGCGGCGGGCCGCACTGGCCTTGGCTCGAAGGGTTCCCTGTCTTGCGGGTGCCGTTGGACGACCTCCTTGCCCAAATCGCCGAAGAGGATCCCTTCGAACTCGCGCCACTCGAGCTCTCCCCCGAGAACCGAAAGCCCGACGTTGCCACTGCTCAAACCGAGGCCGAGTCCCATGGTCAGACGGACGGCTAGCGCCAAGAGCTCCTTGCCCGACTCAACTGCTTCGCCAAACCCCGGAGCGGTGCCCGAGTATCTCCATTTCGGCGATTGCCTCGATGGAATCGCCAAACAACAAGAACGCTTCGGCCCCTTTGATCTCATCTACGTCGATCCCCCTTACAACGCCGGCGGGACACGTGGAGCACGAAAGGGAGAAGGCCAAAGGAGCGAAGGGATCGCCGCCTATAAGGACCATTGGGGTGGGCTCGACGGGTTCCTCACGATGTTCGAACCGCGCTTGCGCGCCATGCACCGAGCTCTGTCGCAGCGCGGAACCCTTTGGATCCATCTGGATTACCGCGCTGTCCACGACGTCAAGGTGCTTTGTGACGACGTTTTCGGGCGGAGCGGCTTCGCGGGGGAAGTGATCTGGGTTCCTGGTAATGGTGGGAGAAAGCGGACTGCATTGAGCGTCACTCATCAAACGATTCTCATCTACTCGAAGACGACCGATTTCATCTACAACGCCGATGATCCCAGCTTGCGGGAACCGTACGCGGAAACCAGCCTCAAGATGCATTTTCAGAAGGTCGACGAACAGGGACGACACTACCGCGAACGAACGATCAACAAGAAGACCTACCGCTATTACGCCGACGAAGGGCGCCGCATCGGAAGCGTCTGGGCTGATTGCCCTGCCATGCGGGCGAACACTCCGCTGAACAAAGAGGCAACAGGCTACCCAACACAGAAGCCTGAGAAGCTCCTGGAAAGGATTATCCGAGCCAGCACGAATGAAGAGAGCGCTGTCCTGGACCCGATGTGCGGCTCTGGAACCACCCTCGCCGTCGCAAAACGACTGGGGCGTGTCTTCGCAGGCTGTGACCAAAGCCCAGTCTCGATTGAAACGGTGACGGCGCGACTCGGTGGAGACTCGCCGTGAACGAAGGTCCGGGAAAGCCGCTGCACGGGTTCGTCGACACCCCAGAGACTCGCGCCGAACTCGATCGCCTCGAGCTTATCGCGGAATGGATGGATCGGCGGTTCCTCGACCCTTTGATCAACATCTTCGTGCCAGGAGCAGGCAACACAATCAGCTCAATCATTGGCCTCTACGCGGTGGTTGTCGCCGCACGCCTTCGAGTTTCGCCTGTGGTCATCGCCAGGATGCTTATCAATTTGGCCCTCGATTCCTTGATCGGAGCGATCCCCGTCTTTGGCTGGCTGGGAGACTTCTTCTACCGCGCGCACATCAAGAACTTGGAGCTGATCAAGGAACGAGGGGAAGGAGGCGAGGCGACGGGAGGCGACTGGTTCGTCGTATTGCTCGCTGGCGCCTTGTTTCTCTTCGCCGTGAGTCTCCCGATCATCATCGTCCTCAGCGCCGGATACCTGCTCTTCACGCTGACTTAGCGCCCTGACCAACCGAGCGCGCCCTCGTGCCGCTCGGCGATTCGTTTTCGCTTCGTTTCGTGGCACGAGTCTGCCCGCTGCAGCGCTCGAAGGTTCACACGCCAGAAATATTGCAGCGACGCGAAGAACTCATTCAATGCCAAGCGCAGTTCGATCGAGCTGAAGGAAGCCTTCCAGAAAATGAGTCTTGAGTCGGCCGGACTGGTCCGATCGAACGACACCATTCGGTGACGCGATGCTTCTCCGAACCGAAACAAAAGCGACCGAAACTTTGGACATCTAGACGAGGCAAACGTGCTCGTCGTTGTCACAGCCCGACCGCTCTCACCTGAATAGGAAAGTCATGTTTCGCAAGCCTTCTCCCTCGCTGAGTCTCATCCCTCTCTGTCTGTTGCTTCCCCGTCTTGCTTTTGCTCAGAGCCCTGATGAACCGTCCGAAGGGCCCACTCTCGACGAAACAAGCGCTGAGGAAAACGAAGCGCCCAAAGAAATCGCCCCCCTCCTCGAAGAAGAGCTCTCTGAACCCGTCGAGGAGCCTGAAGTCACCCAAGACGAAGACTCGGCGTCAGATGATAAAGAGCCGAGAGCCGTCGTGGTCGAAGAAGAAGAGCCGACGGATGATCAACAGTTGGGCAAAGAACCCACAGGCGCTGAAGAAAGAGAAGAGACTGAGGTGCCAGATGAGGAAGTCGCCCCACCTCCTGACCCCAGCCTACTCCCTTTCAAAGTCGGAACGCACACCTTCTCACGCTTCGAAACTCGCGAAAACTACGACGAGTTGGGCGTGTCGCGAGCCCGTTTTCAAGAAGGCGATCAAACAGTCTACCGCGCTCGCCTCACGTTCCAGACGAACTCGGTGCAACTCATCGACGACATCACGGGTCATGTCTACGTCGCCCCCCAAGCCAGCGGGGTCTGGGGAACTCACGGGATCGGCGGAACGATTGGAGAAGCAAGCCTAGGGATCTACGAAGGCTATTTCACGTTCCAGGGAAAGGTGCTGGAAGGAAAAGCCGGTCGGTTTGCGATGAACTACGGCAACGCGGCGGTGATCGGAAATCTCGATTGGCATCAATCCGGGCGAGCATTCGACGGCGCCCATTTCCGCGTGAAAGCCGGAAAGACCAGCATCGACCTTTTCGCAACGCAGCAATCCGAAGGTTGGCCCATTGTCGGGGACATCAACGACGACTTTCTCGACGGGGATGCTTATTACTGGGGCCTTTATAGCCAAATCGGAGCTGCCATCGCGGAAGGTTTAGAGCTCGACCTCTACGCTTTGGGCAAATCGACAGCGGCCACCGACGCGACCGACGACATGGGCAATCTGATCCACAAAGACGGCGCCACCTTTATGACACTCGGCATGCGAGCCCAACAGAAGGTCGCAGTCTTCGACTACAACATTGAAGGCGGTTTTCAGATCGGCAAACAGGTAGGCCTGCCACGGAAAACATCGACAAGACGGCTTACCAGGTCCACGGCGAGGTAGGAGTCGCCCCCATCAACCAACTCCGCATCTCGCTAGGAGGAGCCGTCGCATCAGGCGACGATGCGGAGACAACTGACAAGAACGAAGCCTATGACGAGCTCTACCCGACGACCCACAAGTTCCTCGGCTTGATGGATGTCATCGGCTTCCGAACCAACATTGTCTCCGCGCATGCCAATGTGACGACCAAGCTGACCCAATCCACCACCTTCAAAATCCACGGGCACCTCTTCTCCCGGTTGGAAGAAAACGGACTGGGGCGCTCTCCGAACGCAACGAGCGATCTCGCCGGCTACGAAGTCAACGCGCACCTGATCCAAAAGATCGGCGAGCCGGGATACGCACGCGCGCTGTACGGTGTGTTCATCGCCAACGAAGCTCACTATGGCTCAGACGCAACGGCTCACTTCGCGGAGATTCAGGCCGGATTCAAGTTCTGAGAGTGCCCACGAAAAACAGAACCGTCCTAGATTCGAAGCCACTCTCAGCAATCGTTGAGCTCGCTACCGGGCGCCTGGCTCCAAGTATCGACAGCTCGCTCAAGCGCCGGAATTCCTGAGGAGGTTCATCAGACAAGGTAGCTCGTTCCGCGCTCCAAGCGAGCACTACGGCTGGATCGGCTCTCAAGCCAATAAGTCTGGCGTGTCTTCCACGTGGGGAAGTACAGCCGCCGCTTCCCGAAGAAACGGAACCCGACTCGCCGGGTGCAATCGGTTACTCAACTCAACGAGGAGGAGTCCGAGAAGCCGCCGCGGAAAACACAAGCGCGATCGATCAAGGGAAGTAATCACCCGATCGAAATCGTACGGATAACCTTGGTGGTCTTCAAAGACTGTCTGCAACACGTCAAGGGTGAGACTGCGCGCGAGGGCGGGAACATAGAGAGGCTTCTCCAAGTATAATTCCCCACTTCGTCAAATCGTGCGACGACGTTCTTCTGTCGTCGCAACTGCATATTCGTGAGTTGGTTCGGCAGCGTCGTCTTGGTGGAGTGAGTTATGCGCAACCAGCTTGAGTCGAGGCATCGAGCAGAATCCTTGTAGCGTTGAATGGATACCGCAGATCGCGCGTGAGCAAGTGACAAGAACGTAGCGAGTCTGGATCTCGCCTCCACGACCCATCATGGGGGTCAGTGATGACTCACAATTTAGTCACGGATCGATTTCATCGCTGCAAGCCGTCCATTCCAACCGCTTCAACCTTGCAAAGACATACATCGGCGTACCCACACGAAGTACGCGAAGCCATTTAACTTTAATAGGTTGTCATGGTCTGTAAGTTGGGGCACCGAGAAGCTGCTCGGGAACCTAGGAGGCAACACCATCTCGAAAAAAAAATCGCGGTGTCCATCGCAAAGCGAGGAAAGTCGTCGAGCGGTGGAGTGCTACGCGACTCAAAGGGGGCGAAGCGCGACTGGACCTTCTGTTTCCCCAAAAATGACAGCGCCATCATCCCACGAAGGCATTCAAGAACGACGAGAACAGAAACGAGCCAACATCGCTCGGAAACACAAAAACGAGAAGGGCGAACCTCAGCAAGGCTCGCCCTCTCCAACAGACATCAAACAGTCAGCTACCCACGCAATCGGCGGGAAACCGTGGTGATGATCGGATAATCGTTGTTGAAGTCGTCGAGATCGAGCGCCCAAAACATCCCTCCACCCAGGTTCTTCTCTTGGATGAAGTCGACTTTGATCGAGATTGACCGCAGGTCATCGTAGGTAATCCAGTTCTTGCTCTTCTCGTCGTAGGCGTACGGCGTTGAAGAGACTGGATCCCAGTAAGTCTTGTACTTGCCCGACTCGATGAGGTCATTCACCTCGTAATAAGCGAGGAACCCTTCTGCGCCGGTACAACGCCCCTTCGGCCCAGCGCCATCTGCGGTGCCGGCCGGGCGAGGGTCCGACACGTTGGTGAACGAGCGTCCATAGCTAGGCATTCCTAGGATGAGTTTCTCCTCGGGAACTCCTCCTTCGAGCCACTTGTCCACAGCCTTGGCAATGAACCAGTCATTCGGAGATGTATCACCGGTCAACGGAGCGTTCATCCCCGTGTACTTCGCCCAAGCACCATTGAAGTCGTAAGTCATCAGATTGATGAAATCGAGGTACTTGGAGATTTCCTTCAGCTCGAGAGTGTCAGCCTTGTGAGCACCAGCGGCCATCGTCAGAAGCAGCGGGGCCTTTTTCGATTCTTTCGCTTCAGCTTCCGCGGCTTCGACAAATTCTTTGCAAAGGGCTGTGAAATTCTGCTTGTCTTGCGGACGACCGCCGCGCGATTCATCACCGGGGTACTCCCAGTCAAGATCGAGGCCATCGAAGTTCGTCGCACGGAGGTATTTGATCGCTCCGTCGATGAAGAACTTACGGTTCTCACGCGATTCAACCATCGTCGTGAAGACCCAGGCCGTCGAGCCTTCACCGGCCACTTCAGGCGGATCATTGAAAGACCAGCCACCGATCGCAAGCAGGGTTTTGACGTGGGGGTACTTCTTCTTCAGATCATTGAACTGCTGATACTGCCCGCCGGGCCCCAAGTCGTTGTGCTCGATGGGCTTGAGGTGAAACTTCGGATTTTGACGGTCGTCGCCCCACCCCACACCAGCAAATCCGTAAATCAAATGAGTGAACAGGTTCGGATCGATGTCGCTGACCTCAAACTTGCAGTCTCGCTTTCGGTATTGAGCCCAGTTGGTGAAGTAACCAACGACCTTCTTCCCAACACCCTTCCACTTGACGCGTTTGATCGCACTGCGGCGGGGTTGAACCTCACCAATACAGCCGGTGGTTGTTGCCGCAAGGATTGCCGTGGCGCTGAGCCCAAACTTTCGTCGATCCATCTCAACGCGGAGCCTATCACCACGATCGAGGCTCTCCGAGCAGATGAAAGGAACGTCCACGAATCGGAGTGAAACGATCCACTAGTCAAACAAAAAGCCCATGGTTTTGCTGTTTTTTGCCGTGTTGTGACTTCTCCGCGGATGTCCGACAGGGAAGGCGGCAAACCGGTCCTTGCGTATAACGGGAGCGTGCTACTTTTCCTTCGGAGAGTCTCATGAGACGGCATTTCTTTAGAACTTCATTCTTCACACTGACATTGTTGTCCTTCAGCCTGTCTGCGTTCGCTCAAGGCACCCAAGAGGAGGCTCAAGGCACCCAAGAGGAGGGAAGCGAAACACCTCTACGTAAGATGGACCTGTCGGTGGCTCCCCCCGATGCTCCCGTCCAGCGAACCGATTTCCTGCACGAAGGGTTCTACTTCCGAGCGGGCGCTGGCCCTGGGTTCTTGACCACATCGGTCTCGGGAAAGGACACCGATTTCTCGGCGACCGACACGAGCTTCTCGATCGGTTCCGATTTGATGATTGGAGGTTCGCCTGCACCGGGTTTGGCGATCGGTGCGGAAGGCCTCTTCGACCTCGGCTTTGCTGAAGACCCAAGCTTGGCCTTTCTTGCAGGGCCGTTCTTTGATGCCCACCCGTACAACCGCGGGGGCTGGCACGTGGGAGGCATGATCGGCTTCGCAGGGACGGCCTTAGGGGGAGAGCCCTCCACGACGCTTTTCGGAGGCGGTGCCTCAATCTTCGGCGGACACGACATCTGGGTGGCTCCGGAGTGGTCTGTCGGGCTCGGTACCCGTTTGAATGGGTCACGAGTATTCGGCGCTGACTACAATGCCACGAACGTTTCCCTACATTTCCTCATAACAATCCTCAATCACTGAAGCAGAACGCTTGCCGCCGATGAGCTGGGAGACCACCCTAGGAAGTGAGCTCTTGGCTCGCTGCTGTATGTTTCGCCGGTTTCTTTTCTTTTCATTCGCCGCTCTCCTCGGCCCCATCGGTTGCTCGCCTGCCGACGAGAAGCCCCCAGGGGTGCAAATCGTGGGCGGGAACATCCCGATTACATCCTTCAGAGGAGTGAAGAGCTATCCCGAGGGCCCATACGGCCGTCAGAACCCGGAAGTCGGCGACGTCATCGAAAACCTCCAACTGACGGGTTACTTCGGTGAGCTCGATCAGGAAATCCGCATCACATCGGAGGTAACGGAGACTTCTTTCGAAGAAATCCGCGAGCGTGGCGCGCGGTATCTGCTCATCCACACGTCATCCGCTTGGTGCGGGACCTGTCGCCCCGAAGCCTTCTACCTCAGCCAGTACAAGGATCGGATCATGGAGGAAGGAGGCGAAGTCCTGGAACTCGTCATCGAAGGAACGAGCGCCGAGCTCGACCCGACGAAGGAGGTGCTGGACGTCTGGGTGCAAAGCAATGACCTTTCTTTGAACACCATGATCCCGAACGACGATCATGTTCGCGAAGTCTTTCCCGAACGCGACTACGTCTACATTGTTGAATTGGAGACGATGGAAGTCGTCTGGCGCCAGAAGGGTCCCTCTTCCGATCCGACCACAACCGAAATTGGTGCGCTAGAAATGCTCAGCGTCTGGCTCGCTGAATAGAGTCTGAACGCCGTTACAGCTACCTCTCCACACGACCGAGTTCCCTTCGGTGCCCAGGCTTCTCAAGCCCTTGGAAGGACCGCTTGCCTCAGGGCCCTTTTGTTCTACGGAAAGAGCACATGGATAATCCCTTGAGCGTTCCGGCGCTTCCTCTTCCGTTCGATCAGGTTCAGCCGAACCACATTGAACCAGCAGTGATGGCTCACATCGAAGCCGCTCGAGCTGCCCTCAACGCCATTGCTTCCGGCCCCCAAGATTCCTACGGCGGTACGTTCCTGGCTCTCGAAAAGGCGACGGAAAATCTCGAGATCGCCATGGGGATTGTCGAGCACTTGGAGTCGGTGAATAGCTCCGACGAGCTCCGAGCTGCCTACAACCAGGTGCTACCTCATGTGAGCGAGTTCTACTCCAGCATTGCTCTCCATGACGGCTTGTACAAAGCGCTCCGCACCTACCACGGCAAATACCACGCAGGGAACAGCAAAGAACTATCACCAACCCAAGAACGCTTCATGACGAAGACCCTCGACGAGTTCGCTCGTCTGGGAGCAGAGCTCGACTCCGACGGGAAAAAGCAACTCCAAGAAATCGATCGCGCCTTGAGCGAAAAGACGACGGCTTTCTCCCAAAATGTTCTGGACGGCACCAACGCTTTCGAGCTGTATGTCGGGGAGGAGCGACTGGAAGGGTTGCCCGACTTCGCCAAGAACGCAGCGCGAGAAAGTGCCAAAGAGAAAAGCAAAGAGGGGTACCGCCTCACGTTACAGGGCCCATCGGTCTTACCCATCCTGACTTATGCCAACGACGCTAAGTTGCGCGAAGAAGTTTGGAGAGCATTCAACAGCCGCGGCCGCGGAAAGCACGACAATCTACCGTTGGTCAAAGACATCCTCCGTCTCCGCCGTCAACGCGCTCAGCTTCTCGGGTTCAAGAATTTCGCCGATCTCGCCACAGCCGATCGGATGGCAAAAGATGGCCAGGAGGCATTCGAGTTCGTGGATGGTTTGCGCAAGAGGACACAAGACGCCTTCAGCAAAGAAAACGAAAGTTTGCTCGCCTTTCGACGTGAGTTGGAAGGAGTTGACGCACCCGCCCTCCGCCCGTGGGACGTGCCGTACTACGCGGAAAAGCAGCGCAAAGCGCTCTACGACTTCGACGAGGAACAACTCCGCCCCTACTTCTCTGCTCCACGAGTCCTTCAAGGAGCCTTCGAATTGGCTGAGACACTCTACGGCATCAAGATCGTCGACGCGGATCTGCCAACATGGAATGACAACGTTCGAGCTCACCAGCTCCTCGCTGCGGACGGTCGCGAGCTCGGTTATTTCTACACGGATCTCTATCCACGCGAATCGAAGCGCGACGGAGCGTGGATGCACGGTCTCGTTGCTTCGCCGCCGCCAGCCCCGCACGTTGCACTTTTTTGCGCCAACGCGCAGCCGCCGACGAGTGACGCCCCCTCACTCATGAGCTTTCGGGACGTGGAGACCGTGTTTCATGAGTTCGGCCACCTGCTTCATCATTGTCTCAGTCAGGTGAGTGTCAGAAGCCTTGCTTGCACCCGCGTTGCGCAAGACTTCGTCGAACTCCCCTCTCAAATCATGGAAAACTGGTGTTCGGAAAAGGATGCTCTCGACCGTTTCGCCAAGCACTATGAGACCGGGGAGGCACTTCCCGAAGAGCTTGTTGGTCGCCTACTGGCTGCTCGGAACTTCCGGGCGGCGAACGCTCAAATGCGTCAGCTGGGGTTCGCAGCGGTCGATCTCGCCCTCCATGTCGAGTTCGATCCGGACGACGATGAAGACGTCAACGCTTACGCCAATCGCATCCTGCGAGACTATGCCCCCGCCGACATTCCTGAAGAATACGCTCTGATCGCTTCCTTCAGTCACCTTTTCTCCCATCCTGTCGGCTACGCAGCCGGGTATTATTCCTATAAGTGGGCTGAGGTGCTCGATGCGGATGCATTTTCGCGCTTTCAGCGCGAGGGACTCTTCAGTTCGACGGTGGGCGAAGCTTTCCGGCAAAGCATCCTCAGCCGAGGTGACAGCGCAGACCCCCTGGATCTCTTCAAGGAATTCATGGGACGGTCCCCCCAGGTGGAGCCGATGCTGGCTCGCCAGGGATTGCTCACGAGTGCGTAAGTTCTTCTCTGTTTGTCTCTGCGCTGGCACGGGGCTTCTGATCCTGGGCGCGTGCGCTGGCGCTCCAACACGCCCTGCTGGAATCACCGAACATCGAGACGACGAGAGTTCACTTCCTCTAAACGAGAGAACCGAGAGCTCTTTGTCCGACGGACAGACTGCTCCACCTCCACCGCCAACGGCTCGAAAAAAACTTCCCCAACCCATCGTTCACCAATCGATCGGTGCACCGAAGATTTGTGCAACGGATCGACCGGACTCTCATCGAGCGTTCTTGATGCTCGCGCCGGCGAGGGTCGCGGCACGACCAGAAGAGCTCTTCTTCATTCAGCAATACCTTCGAGAGGCATGGCGGCGCGAGATGCCGAACCTTGAGGCTCGTTTTTTCCCTCAAGAATGCGACGACGCCCTGCTTTGCGTCTCAGTTCCTGCTCAGGACTTCGACACGGCTGCCGGCGCGCTCGGTCGCGCTTTGAGCTCAAGACCTCAAATCGCCTTCTACGGTGTGCGACCGGACGTCCTCTCATCAGCCGAAGAATGGGATCGCTCGTCGCCGAACTGGAAGCTCTCCGCCGCCTCGTCGTTGTTATTCAGCACCGCCCCAGAGGTGAAAAACGCGCTGAGCCGAACGCCTCTGACAACAGCGTCTCAATGGCAAAGCTTGTTCCGTCGGGCGTCGGGCTCCGGGTTCCTGAAGCAGGCTCCGCTCTATGCTCTCGACCAAAAAATCGATCTGATGCTGATCACCGCGAGGATCGCGATGACGGGTCCGCGGGGAGCCAAGAAAGCGGTCAGTACCTTCATCAAAAACTACACCCCTCGCTCTCAGAAGATTGTGGATACCGTGCAAGAGTGGCATTCCAGGCCGCGCCATAACGCTCCGAAGAGCCCTGCACCGCCCATCATCTTGGGCAGCGGCGCTGGTCATCGGAGCTATGCTCACATGACCTGGAACTTGCTTCCTTCGACCAGTTCTGAGCAAGCCGAAGTCGCCCTGCAGGTGATGGTTGACCGGTGGCAAGACGCTCATGAGAGTGAGGTGCGCGTCCAGGTACAGCCCATGAGCGGAACGAACACACTCCCCGCCATCTTGCTTGATGGTCCCTATGAAGCGGTCCTGGCCACTTTGTCGGAACTTGCCACCGAACACGATCGGTTCATCTCAGCCTCGGGAGCCGCAACTCGTGAGGAGTGGGATCGGGCGGCCCTCCACTCTCCTCGCTCGAAGTCTCTGGATTCACGCTGCGTTTCTTCAGCCCCACCATCGCTCTCTGGAGCCCAGAAAGCTTTTCAGATCGCAGGTCCTCCTGCCGCCGTCGTTTGGGGGGCAGAAGCTCCCGAAACAACCTCTGAGCAGGCCCTCGACTAGCCCAAAAACTGGACATCTTGCGGTTGAATTTTCTTTCGCACGGAAAATTTCCGCTGAAAGGAAACGAGCCCTACGAAAGCCCGGCCACATTCGCGCTTTTGGGGGCCTGAAAAAGGGCAGGATCGGCGACCATAGTGATGTTGGCGTTCTCATCCATGACAGGGGGATTCTCGTGATTCGTTCGACAGCACTGATTGTTTTCAGTTTGGCAACAGCTTGGGCCGTTGGATGTTCGGGCGACGGGGACGGCCTGAGCTTTGGTGCCAACGATTCTTTCCTCGGGAACCGAGGTGGAGATGGCGATTCCGGTGGCGACGGGGACGGCGACGAAAATGGCGACGGCGACCTCGCCGTGGGCGATGGGGACTCTCCGGGAGATGGAGACGGAGGCTCGATCGATGGCTGCGAACCTTTCAGCACCGAGGGCTGCACAGGGATCACATACGAGGGCGAAAATGTCCCCCTCGATATCTATGTGATGTTCGACCTCTCTTGCTCGATGAGCTGCACCGTCGACCAATCTGGATGTTGCCGAAATAGTAACGACGCTGCACCCGAAAGTGAGTGGCGTATCCAGCCCGTTCGCGAAGCGATGCGGGTCTTCTTGGAAGACTCGAAAAGCGCCGGCATCGGAGTGGGCTTGGGTTTCTTCGGAGACCACGACGTCGGCGATCCCAATAACCCAGCCACTTGCAATGTTGGCGCACATGAAGACGCCGCTGTGGAGATCGCGCAGCTCCCTGGATCAGCAAACGACTTGGTCAGCACCCTTGACGCCGGTGAACCCCAGGGTGGAACACCCACACACCTCGCCATCGAAGGCGCTTGCAACTACTCGAACAATTGGAAACAAGAAAACCCAGCTCACAAAGTCGTGATTCTCCTTGTGACAGACGGGATCCCTGAACACTCTTGCAACGCCGACATCCAGCAGGCCGTCGCTGCCGCTGAGGAGTGTTACGGAGATGGCGCCGGGCGTGAAATCTATGTTTTGGGAGTTGTGGCCAACAACAACAACTCCCTCGATCAACTGAACGGCATTGCCCAAGCTGGCGGCACGGAGCAAGCCTATCTCACGGATACCAATGACATTGCTGGTTCGGTTCTCGCCGCGCTCAACGCAATCCGCGCCGACGCTATCATCCCCTGCACGCTCAACATCCCCGAGCCACCAAACGGCGAGGCGATCGATTACGGTCAGGTGAACATCGGGATTTGCGACGCCGCCGGAGATACCGTCCACACCTATTTCGTGGAAGAACCCGCGGATTGTGACGACGGCGCTTGGTACTACGATCAAGTGGGCAACGAGCAAGTCGTGCAGCTTTGTGACGGAACCTGCGAAACGGTAAGCGTCTCAGGAGCCGCGCTCACGCTGTCCGTCGGCTGCGAAACCGTCGTCACCCCAGTCCGCTAAGCGCCGCAGTCCGTTAAACGCCGCAGTCCGTTAAACGCCGCAGTCCGTTAAGCGCCGTTGCGCGTTACCGGACTTTGACGGGTTCGCATTCAACGTCAATCGACACCTGGTGCGTTCCACCATCGCGGAGAAGGTTACACGCGGCACCACCTTCAATCATCTGAACCGTTTTCTCTCCTTCGAGAACCCAGTCGACTTCGAGTTCGAACTGAGTCCCATCGATCGTCACTCGAACAAAGTCGGCGCCACCTCGTGGCGGCTCATTCATCTCGAAATCGCAAGGAACGACCAACTTCCGGATCTCTTCCAATTCTCGGTTCAGAGCCGCGCCGTCAACCACCTCTCGGTAAGTGTCCGTGCCTCCTGCAGCCGCCATGTTGTTGGCAGTCTCCGTCGGGACGAGTCCCGTCGCGGGCTCAGGTGTGCTTGACAACTGGTAGCCAACGACAAACGTCGTGATCCCTTGTTCGTGGAGGCTCGCGATGGTGTCGCTCGGATCCTCCGGCCTCCACCAACCCTCGCTCTGGGAAATACAGTTGGGGATCCCATCGGTGATGAGAACGATGTACTTCGCGAGCGTCGCGTACTCTGGCTTCGCCATCTCAGTCCCTGCAAGCTCCAACGCGGCACGCGTCGGCGTATGACCGATCTGAGGCGGCGCAGAGTGAATCGAAGACGCAATCGTCGCCGACGGCGATGGAGCGACTGCCTTGACCTCCGCAGCACACGATTCGTCCCAGACGGAGTCACTGGAAATGGGGTGAGTCGGAAAGCCGATGAAGCCGACCTGCGCAAAGCTCTCTAGATTCGCAGCCGCCGTCGCAACAGCTTCCGTCGCGTGGGACCACCGTGGTTCTTTCATGCTCCCCGATTGATCGAGAAGGATCATGACCATCGGCTCAACTCGTTCACTTTCCGCTTGGTAGCTCTGGCAGATGTCCGTATCACCATCGCCACTCGTGTTGTCGCCATCGCCGATCCCGATCGTGCTGTCGCCGTCGCCCGTCGTATCACCGTCGCCAATCCCGATCGTGCTGTCGCCGTCACCGGTGGAGGGATTGCTATCTCCGTCGCCGCTTCCCGAAGGGTCGCCATCATCCTGCGCAGAGCAGGCCAACGAAGCGGAAAAAGCCAAAAGAAGGGGGGCCGTCAAAGAATAAATTCGCATACCTTTTCACGATGGCCACATTTGGCTGTTCGACCAACATTGAAACCGCTTCTAAATTCGAAAAGAGGCGAAAGGTTTCAGCAAAAACGAAGTTTTGTAACGAAACAGGGGCGTCGAAAAATTCACCGCTAAACGGATAGTCCTTTTGTCGATCTTTTGTGGCTCGGCATAGCTCTTGCGTTGCCTTTCGTGTGAACGCGAAGTGGTTCTTAGAAATCGGACGAAAGGTCCGGCAAGGCCGGCAAGCAGTGGAGAAAGTGCCCTCGGCACCTCCACCACCGAGTGGTCAAAACGTCCCCGAAGAGAACGACGAGTTCACTGCCGCCGAAAATCATGTCGGGCCGATCCTGCGAGTGTGCTCACGGGTCAACAGCAGGTTCGCGCGACAACATCGTCGTTTGGTGATGGAGGCACGACGCAAGTCGACGTGCTGAAGACTGAGGGTGCCGTGGCAAAAGACTGAAGGTGCAGAGTGAACCTCTACTGTGCATCCAACCAATAGAGAGAGCGCACTTCCTCGTCCGTCAGGAGGAGGTCATAGATTCGGACTTCGTCAAGCAACCCCGTGTACTGATTGAAGACGGGATCACCTTGCATGGCGCCGAAGCGGATCAGCTGCGCGTTGTTCTCGACTGTCACCCCTGAAGGGAGCAAGACCATCTCGTCAATCGCAGGCTCCCCATTCACCCACAAGCGCACTCGGTCCTTGGTCACCTGAGCATTCGGTTCAAATGAAAACACCAAGTGAGTCCAGACTCCCTCAGTGTGCGAGGGGAGAAGCGTGAGGCCTGACCACTCCATGGATTGCGCGTCTCCGATCCGTACAACAGGAGCTCCATTGCTTGAGTAAACCATAAAGCCCCCCACACCGACTTGGTTCGCTGTCTTCGTCATCAGCGTATGGATGTCGCCGACCGTAGGACTACACCACCAACTAATCGTAAACGGGGCTTGAGAGGCAATGGAGTTGTGCAGCTCAAGGTAATGGTTCCCCCCCGACTTCACCTCATAGGCGCCACCCGTAATGCCGGCAGCAGGGAGCCACGCCGTGGGGTCTGTTACAGCGGCGACAATTGACGCTGTCCCAAAGTCGGTCACCGTGGCCGCCCCCGATTGATCGAGCGGATAATGATGGAGTGCGTCAGGCAATTCGACGATCTGGATTTCGCCACCTGTGCCTGCCCCGCCTGATGCCGCTCCGCCTGATGCCGCTCCGCCTGATGCCGCTCCGCCTGATGCCGCCCCGCCTGACGCAGCACCTCCGGACATCGCGCCGCCCGAACTTGCGCCTCCCGAGGAAGTCTCACCCCCGGTGCCGCCTAACGTCTCACCCCCAGCGCTCTCACCTCCACCGTATGGGCGCTCTCCTCCCGACCCATCGCTTCCGCCAGTGAGCGGAGTGTTGCCCTCGTCTACGATCGAGTCGTCATCTCCACTTGTGTAAGCATCGTCATCGTCTAGCTCAACGAGGAGCGAGCAGGATGCAAGAAGAGGAAAGATGGCGATGCCCAAACGGCGCATTACTCTTAGTGTAACAGCACACCCTTGCGGCTCGATCCACACCCTGTGGATAACGTGGGGGAGCCTGGGGGAATAGCTCCTTCTATCTAACTCAAGTTGGGCACAACCTGATGATGAGCCGTGGGGCGTCTGCGGAGACTTTGGGGGAAATTCTGAACGGGTTACAAGCCACGGCTGTTCAGGGTTCGACTTGAGTGAATTGCATGTTCAGCACATTCAGGTGTTCAGCCGAGCTGCGCTCGATGGCCAAAATTCACGCCAGCTCGTTCATGTAAGTGACTGTAAGACCGCTTATTGAAGCTAGGCTTTTCGCCTTGCAGAAGTTGGGAAGAGCTTGTCCACAGGCTCTCAAGGGGCGGTCCCCAGGGGTTTAAAAGTGACATCCCTAAGCAAGATCGGGACCACAGGATATGGGGCACCTCCGGCAACATTTGCCCAACCAGTTGTGGTTTTTAGCTTGCCCCTTCGGAACGAATTGGAGTACACGGATGACTCGCTTAGTGAGAACGCACGCCCAACTTCGGGTTGCGTCCCCCGTGCGGTTGAGCACCTACATCGGGGCAGCGTGTAGTGATAATGTTACTGATCAGGGGAACAGGACACCGAGGGGATATGGGGACTAGCAGAAGGGCCGCTGTCGGCCCGCCGCCTTTGACTTCCTGAACAGTCAGACAGCTCACCAAAGAGCCAGCAGCACAAGCGTTCAACGGGGAACGCACACTTCGTTAAGTGTCCGTGCTGCTGGAGGGGTCCTTTTCGCCGAAAACCTCGAAAGGAGTCCCAAAAATTCGGAAAACAATTCCGGTTAGATAACAGCTTCAAGAACTATAAGTATCGATTTCCATTCAGCTTTTCACTTTTGAAACGTCGCTTATCCGCTTCCAGCACCGCTTAACCGAACCACACCACCACATGGAATCATCAGGAGAAACAGGGATGGCTCAATCAACCCTCATCGGAACCGCACCCCACGACGACGCTCTCTCTGCAAAGAAGGACGGAGAAGAAACGGCTGCTACATCTTCTAAGAGGAAGCGCTCAAGTCGTCGCCCGAAAACTGGCGTGCCATTCACCCGCTATTTCTCCAACCCCGAGCAGCACCCTTTCGATGAGATCGTCTGGGAAGCACGCTCCAGTCAGATCACGAACCCGGACGGGTCGATCGTCTTCAAGATGGATGGGGCTGAAATCCCGAAGACTTGGTCTCAGCTGGCGACCGACATCGTCGTCTCCAAGTACTTCCGCAAAGCGGGCCTAGGTGAGGACAAAACGGAGAGCGAAAAGAGCGTGCGTCAGGTGGTGTACCGCGTTGCTCATACGATTCGCGATGCTGGTGAGAAATTCGGTGGTTACTTCGCCAACAAGAAGGATGCGGACAACTTCGAGGCGGAGCTTACTTGGCTGCTGGTGAATCAATACGGTGCGTTCAACTCTCCCGTTTGGTTCAACTGCGGGCTTTATGCGGAATACGGAATCGAAGGCTCTGGTGGGAACTACGCTTGGAACCCCAAGACCGACAAGACGTTCCAAACGGAGAACGCCTACCAGCATCCCCAGTGCTCGGCCTGCTTCATTCAGAAGGCTCAGGACGACCTCATGGGCATCTATGACCTCGTCAAGCACGAAGCACGTCTTTTCAAGTACGGCTCCGGCACGGGCTCCAACTTCAGTGCCATTCGCGGACGTCAAGAGATGCTTTCCGGCGGCGGCACTTCTAGCGGCCTGATGAGCTTCCTTGAGGTCTTCGACCGGGCAGCGGGCGCAACGAAGAGCGGCGGCACGACTCGTCGAGCGGCCAAGATGGTCTGCCTCGACATGGATCATCCGGAGATTGAAGACTTCATCCAGTGGAAGAGCCGCGAGGAGAAGAAGGCACAAGCCCTCATCGCAGCTGGTTATGACAGCGACTTCAACGGTGAAGCCTACAAGACGATCTCCGGCCAGAACTCGAACAACTCGGTTCGCGTCAGTGACGACTTCATGAAAGCGGCCGTCAATGGTGGCTCCTGGAACACCATCGCGCGCACCACGGGTCAGGTGGTCGATACTCTCGATGCCGACGACCTCTGGACCAAGGTGGCTGAATCTGCCTGGCAGTGTGCAGACCCCGGCGTCCAGTACGACACGACGATCAACAAGTGGCACACCTGCCCGAACACAGATCGCATCAACGCGTCGAACCCCTGCTCCGAGTACATGTTCTTGGACGATTCGGCCTGCAACCTCTCTTCGCTGAACCTGACGAAGTTCCTCAGCGCGGAAGGCCAGTTCGACATCGAGGGCTACCGCCGCGCGATCGACATCTTCTTCACCGCTCAGGAAATCCTGGTCGACTTCTCCAGCTACCCCACCGAGGGCATCGCGAAGAACAGCCACGACTACCGCCCCTTGGGCCTCGGCTACGCCAACCTCGGCTCACTGCTGATGCAGCTCGGCATCCCCTACGACTCCGACAAGGGTCGGGCGATGGCTGGCGCTCTCACGGCCATTCTCTGTGGTCGCGCTTACGCTCAGTCAGCTCGCATGGCTGGCGCCAAGGAAGCATTCCCCGGATATGCCAAGAATCGTGAGCCCATGCTCGACGTGATGCGCATGCACCGCGATGCTTCCTACGCCATCAACCGCGACGAATGCCCGTCGGATCTGTGGGCTGCAGCAACCACCGATTGGGACGAAGCGGTCAAGCTCGGAGAAAAGCACGGTTACCGCAACGCTCAGGCCACGGTGCTTGCCCCGACCGGCACCATCGGCCTCCTCATGGACTGCGACACGACGGGGGTTGAACCCGACTTCGCTCTCGTGAAGTTCAAGAAGCTTGCTGGCGGCGGGTATTTCAAGATCGTCAACCAGTCCGTTCCGGCCGCGCTCAAGCACCTCGGTTACAGCGAGCTCGAATCCCGTGAGATTGTCGCCTACGTCTCTGGAACCAACACTCTTCTCGGCGCTCCTCACGTCTCACGTGCCAGCCTCAAGGAGAAGGGTCTCGCCGATGACGAGCTGAAGAAGATCGAAGATGCCTTGCCCGGTGTCTTCGATCTCGGCCTGGCCTTCGCTCCCTGGATCCTGGGGAACGATTGTTACGAGCGCCTAGGCGTCAGCGCTGAAGAGATGGCGAAGCCCGGCTTCAGCATCCTCAAGCACCTCGGTTTCAGCGCTGCACAGATCGAGGAAGCCAATGAGACCATCGTTGGTCGCATGACGATCGAAGGGGCACCCCATCTCAAGGAAGAGCACTATCCGGTCTTCGACTGCGCGAATCGCTGCGGCAAGAAAGGTCAGCGTTTCCTCGCCCCGATGTCTCATATCAAGATGATGGGCGCGACTCAGCCTTTCCTCTCCGGTGCGATCAGCAAGACGGTCAACATGCCGAACGACGCCACCGTCGAGGAGATCAAAGAAGTCTACGAAGAGGGCTGGAAGCTCGGCCTGAAAGCTGTCGCGCTCTACCGCGATGGCTGCAAGGCGTCTCAGCCGCTCTCGACCTCTGATTCGACGGAGTCCGCAGCGACGAAGGAAGAAGTCGAAGCGAAGGTCAAGGAAGCAGTCGACGCCGCCGTCAAGGAAGCCCTCGCCACCGTGCCTCAATACGCACACGGTGATCGCATCCGCATGCCGAAGAAGCGCCGCGGCTTCACTCAGGAAGCGCTCGTTGGTGGGCACAAGGTCTTCCTCCGCACGGGTGAGTACGAAGATGGCTCTTTGGGTGAGATCTTCATCGACATGCACAAGGAGGGCGCCGCCTTCCGCAGTCTGATGAACTGCTTCGCCATGGCAGTCTCCGTCGGTCTCCAATACGGCGTCCCGCTCGAAACTTACGTGGAGCAATTCACCTTCACCCGCTTCGAGCCTCATGGCCCGGTGGGCGGTCACCCGAACATCAAGTTCGCCACCTCCATCGTCGACTATCTCTTCCGTGTTCTCGGAGTCGAGTATCTCCGGCGCTACGACTTCGCTCAGGTGAAGCCCGTTCAAGAGGAGCCGAAGGTCATCGAAGATCCCGGCGCCAAGAAGCTCGCGTCCGACAGCACGGCAGCTCCCGAAACCGAGCAAAGTCACGAAATCGCGAACACGCCGGCTGCCCCTGAAGCCCAAGCTGCCACTGGTGGGGAAAAAGACGCGATGAACGCTCAGCTCGAAGACATGATGGGCGATGCCCCTGTCTGTGACGGCTGCGGCCACATCACCGTCCGCAACGGCGCCTGCTACAAATGCCTGAACTGTGGAAACAGCATGGGCTGCTCGTAAGCTCGACTGAGCTCGATTGAAAAGCGCCTGGTGGAACAGCACCGGGCGCTTTTTCTTTTGTGCACACAGGCTCAGGCCCGCAGTCCACCGATCTTTGCACCTTCTACTCAGTCGGCGACGATGCGGAGTCTCGATGCTCTCCGCATCTCGGTGATGTGAGACGACGGGCCCAGGTAACAGACTGGCCCCTTTCTTTCTTCAGGCACGATGACCGGGAAACTTCGAGCACCCATTCAGTGACCAGCGAACGGTCGAGATCGGTTCATTTCCCATCACGATCAATGAGCTTTCGACCACACTTCGGCTTTTTTTCCATCATGACCCTGCGAATTTTCCATCATCATCGATGAGCTTTCCATCGTAACTGGCGGGTTTTCCATCGTAACTCGCGGGTTTTCCGTTGTGATGACTGGCGAGGTGCTCTTCGACGTTATTGTGGAGATGGCGGGGCTTGGTCCTTTAGGTTGGTGCGGGTGACGGCGGGGCTTAGTCCCCTAGGTAGTCGCGTGTGACTGCTTGACTTGGTCCTCTAGGCTGCCGCGTGTGACAGCCGGGTACCGGCGCTTCTTTCCGACCTGCGGCGGAAAGAAGCGCGGTCGACCCACTGATACATGGTCGCTGCGGAGCTACGCGGTTGCTTGCACGATGAGACTGACGACCCGCGTAGCGGGTCGCAGTCTATCGACTCAAGTCATCGCCTTCGGGTAGCTGGGACTGGCTCGCACCCCCAAGTCATCACCAGTTGCCTAGCTAGGTCGCTCATTCGCTTCGCGAACGGCGCTCTTCGCTCCGACGCCACGTCTTGGGAGCGGAAGTAGTTGCCAAGACTGTGTGACTACTGGAATTCACCCTCAGGGGCAGCGAGTCAGCCCGTGGAGCCTTCCGCCGGTGGAAGCGGAGGTGGAGTGGCGCAATCTTCCGTGCTGAGTGCCCAACCACTAGAGCAAGTCTTTGAACTATCGTGTTCCGTCCCCGGCTGACAGTGAGCAGCACCTGCGGTCGGCGAGTCGCACCACCCGCAGCCCGGCTGCGAGGAACAAGCCATGCAGTTGTTCTCATAGTCGGGA